>NQII01000857.1:0-19411 GCA_002778355.1 Clitarchus hookeri | reverse complement strand
GAGTTCATGTACCAGTTAACCTGTTCAAGCAACAATAAAACTCGATTATGTGAACTCGCAAATAAAGTGTAATTTATTAGTAAATTAGACCTAGAGACAACAGTGTCGACGTATTCCTACGCCCTATCACTGAGGGCTAGCATCAAGTGCTGGCGCCTCACGCCGCAGAGCAGATTCAAAACCTACTTCCAAACTTCAGCATTTGGCAGGTATCAATTTCATTAAATTTCGCAGTCAAGTGATAGAGGTTTATTATGAAAGTGCAAGAAGTGTGCAACACGTGAGAGAATGGTACAGGAATTTCGTCGGCAGAGGAACGGATATCAGCAATGAGCATCGCAGCGGCAGCCAGTCACAGCAACCACTGACGTCAGGACTGTCAGAACTGATGACCTGACTCAGGAGGATCGACGAAGGACAATATGAGACATCGCTAGCGACATAAACTTTTCATACGGCATTACTCGGCACATTNAGCGACATAAACTTTTCATACGGCATTACTCGGCACATTATTCATGACGAACTCCTCTATCGCAAACTGTGTGCACGTTGGGTGCCAGAATGTTTGAATGGCAGCAAAAAAAAAGTTCGTTTTTTCACTTCGTTAACACATCAGCAGCATTCTAATGGAGATGGAAGTTCCTGCCTGTAAACCATAGGAAGTTGTGATAAAAAATGGGTGCGCCATTTCACGTCTGAAACCAAACGATCCTCGGTGGGATATACACACTGACATCACACACGAGAAAGGAAGTGAAAGCAGCGCCCTCGCCCGGTTGAGACATATCCACGATACACGAAGCTTGATTCACATTAAATTTCTGCAGCGTGAAAAATCAATGACGGCCGCTAGGTACTGCAACTGGTTGCGTGGTCAGTCCTGTCAAACTCACGAGTGTCCTGTAAACATAGTAGTTCCGTGTGCGATCAGTTTAACCCCTCCAGAATTCACTGTATGTCTGGTGATCGATCCATTGAGGTTGGACTTGTGATGACAGTGGTTATGCGGTTCCATTAGGCATGCTAGAGGAGATCAAGAGGGAACCCCCTCTGCTGCGATGAATGTTTGACTCGAGCTACGTCAGGGTAAGATTTATTATACTCAGGTTGGGAATTTAAATGCTTTTAGTTTGGCAACTAAATTTTTTCGCCACCAAGATGCACTGGTGTCGCATGTGTACCAAATTTTTCCGTTTTGTATGTAAGTAAATGGGATAATTTCAGTTTTCATAAATAATTATAATTGTGTAAAATCTTCCGATTTGTATTGCATTTGAATCTGCGTAAGGAATAACCTTTGTTGTTTGCACTAGACTGTAAATATAACGAAACATGTTCATATGATGTTTAATATTCTGTCGTAAAATCGATTTAGCAAAAAGTTGGCTTTCACAATTTTAATTGAATATCACAACTGAAGCTTAAAAAAAATATTGAAATAGTTAAAAATATAAATTTTGGGACTTTTCTGCGTAGAAGGAGAAAAGTACAAAGTTCCTTTTGATGATGGCTATATTTATTTCGCACTTAAATTCGTAACGTTCAACTTAAAAGTGACCTCTTTGGAAGACCAGCGCACCTTGCAGCAGAAATCTTCTCTATACAAAACTCTGTTATAATAAATCTCATTTTGTTCCTAACCTGATTAAAATAAACCTTAGTCAGGGTTTCGGCGCTGCCATGGACAGACGGAATGAGCAGTGTCCCAGCTGGACCTTTGGCACAGAGTACTTCAAATACAGAGGTGAACCCCTTAATCATAAGGCGAACTCCAGCTTCACACGCCAGCAAAATGGCGTCACTAGCCAGAAAAATGTTGGAACACCGTTCGCCAGTCAGCACTGGCTAACTTTCTCGCCAGCCTGCAGCCCGGCTAAAAAAAGGGACTTTTCACAGCACTCAGTGGCCCGTCGGACACAAGATTCATATACCCAGAACGTCACGCAGCCAATCAGAGAATGTGTAAGCCCACATCAAAGAAACCGTCACACCACTTCGTCTTTGGGTTTTTGTCTGCTCTGTGCCTCGGGCGTGACTGTACGGTAGTCTCAGCACTGTGTGAGGCTACTGCCGTCTGTAATTCTCACTGCTCTCTCAGCTTGGGACTGTGTGGCCTCGTGAGAGCTGGGTGTACTTGCGCTGACATGACGTCATATCTACCCCACGCCGACTGAGCTGCCGAGGTGCGGAGAGGCTGACTTGTTAAGGTTGTCAGACCCCAAAAAATGTATAATTTTTTATTTGTACCAAACTTTATTCAACTCGTGCGCGTTGTATGTGATGACATTTTCCTCCAATAAAAAGAGGTGCACTTTATATTTTTCGAATAATTTGATGTCAAATACAAAATTCCTCTGTTTTGTTGCAACCGTAATAACAAATACCAACTAAGTTGTACAGATGAAAAAATTTACAACATAAACTAATGTCATGGGCTACTGCTTGACAAATATGTAATCGCCCAATAACACTTCATGCAGTTTTAAATAATGTTAAAACTATGCAAAAAATTGTATATATTTAATTTTTTTCATAAATAATGCTTGTTATTTGGTGAAAGCATATGTGTCACGCGGTAGTCCATGGGGTAAGTGTACTTTTTAAATTTTTTCATCCGTAAATCTTAGTATTTGTTATTATGGCTACAACCAAACAGAGGAATTTTGTATTTGACATCAAATTATTCGAAAAATATGAAGTATAAACTTTTTTTATTTGAGGAAAATGTCATGAAATAATATACGTACGAGTTGAACAATGTTTGGTAAAATTAAAATAATTAGTTTCTGTGGTTCAACACTCTTAAGAGCGCCGAGTGAAAATACGCAAACAAACATGTACAAGGGCAACACTGCGACGATTAATAACAGCAATTAGCAGTAAAATTCCAGGTATTCTACCTCTTCACGGCATTACCAGAACTCACCCTTCTCTCGCAACACATGAACATCTGCATTCCTTTCACTGGAACTCTACGAAGCATCTGCCTTACAATAAGGATTTTCTCCATATGACCTCCATCTGTTTTAACCACCGAAGGCACGCCTTAGTAAAAGACGTTTTCGGAATCATGCAAGTGTACACGATGCTGTCCGATATTGGAAGGAACTTCAATAATAGAAATCTGGGTCAATCATTTTACGTATGGATAGCGTTTGTGAAAATTTTTATGATGGCTAAGGCAATAAAAAAAGGTTTTAATCAAAACTCAGACATCAAAACTATATGTAATTATTAATAACCACTACATTTAAAGTACTATATTGCTGTGATAAAGTATTTAACGTGGTATTTAAGTTGTATCAGAAGTTAGTAATGTGCTCCAACTAGCAACACTTATTGATAATATCATAGCTTTCCTTACCAATAATTTATTACCTGTAACTATAACATAAAATTATATTAGAAATTGTTTATCTGTAATGTATTTTTTTTATTTATTTTTTTTTTTTGTTAAATAGTAGTTACCTTAAAATAATTTTAATTTTTCACTCGATTCCAATTGTTGTAAGAAAAAATTGTCCTTTTTGAATAATACACATATTGTCATGCACAATTTTTACCCGACTTGTAACAGAATATTTAATGCGAATTCAGCCTACGCAATTTTAAACATAAAGTTACTTTACTTAAGAAAACCCTATTACTACATTCTAATTGTATACTGTTTGAATAAACCAGTCTTTCTGTGTAGAATACTTCAACAATATAATTGCATCTCAGTAAGATTGAATAAGTTGTAGTTGTTATAGTTAAACGACTCTTATATGATGCATGGACTCACATATCCGTACTTCTTTCCTGAGACACGATGTTCTTAGGAGCAAATGTATGCACTGTTCACATGTACAGTTAACATTTAGTGCTTCTCTGCGTTCAACAAAACTTAATCTGCATCACTGTTCTCACAAAAAGGCACGTTACCTGAGAATGAGATATCGACAGTTCGAAGACCATAATCTGTGACATAAGTGTGGTGTTTTGAAAGATATTCTCATCGAAATAGAATAAAAGTGGAAAAAAAATTCTCCTACATGGTGGAGGAGCAGCTATTGTTGAGATTAACTCTACGCTTTATTATGATCCTTAAGTAAATATGTGCTTCAGTAAATCGATGTTGGGCTTCTTTTAAACTACGTTACTTCAAGATAAATGTTTGCAGTACATGGCTACCACTACTTCATTCGACTTAAATGTTTATATGTTTGAACTTAATGGATTTTGACGAAAGCGTCATTAAAATAAATGAAAAATTGTTATACTCCGCTCAGGGTACTGTTTTCATTTTCATGATAGTAATTCTGTTTTTTACATTAAATATTACGGAGACTTATTTATTTCGAACATATATCAAACCGAAGAACGATGTCTCATAGTCGAAGTAATCTCTAACTGCACCGCAATTACAACGGGTAATTTTGTCTTTAAGAAATATCTGCGGAGTATACAAAAATAAAAACAAGAAGGTAGTTAGAGCCCTTTATGACCAGCAAATGTTATTTAATGAAACATCAGTGCGAATACCTTCTAGATAGTGGAAATAATATGAGGCTTCCCAATCTAGGTCTAACCAAAATACCAGTGAAGGAAGAGGAACACAGCAGGGATCCAGCGCATTTGGACAGAAATGAGCGGGGCCACCTGGATGCTACATGTCCTATTCGATGGATTGGCCAAGAGGAGCCTGTTCCGTGGCCGTCACAGTGACCAGATATTTCACCCCTCAACTGTGAATAATACGGTGTATGAGACTACAGAAACATCTGAGGAAGATCTTACCGCACGAATCAACACCGCGGCTGAAATACTAAGCACACAACCAGGCACTTTTGACCATATGCGCCGATCACTGCACAGCTAATACAATGTATGTAATATAATTGGAGGTAGAAATTTCGAATTCCTTCTGTGACCCATTATGTCACTCCTGGTTAGATTTGTAACTAATCGCACGTCCTATGTCTTAAGTGCTATAATACTTTGAAGCTCCAAAGCGGTCAAACCACGCATTTCCGGACATTAGTCCCCACTCGTAATGTTCTATTCGTTGTCCTGTGTCACATACTGCACATTTTCGGTGTTTTTCTAACATCCTATAGGGTCGGTATTTAATGACGTTTTTACCAAAATATAATTAAATACCGACACGTCGAAACAGCAGTGCGTACCAGTAAACATTTTACAGAAAGAAAGCGGATTCTTCTCTAAGTATCATTTAATTAGCACATCAAGTCCTCAGCTTCACTTTCTATAACGGGGCCGCAGTGGCGTAGCGGGTAGGGCGCTCGCCTTCAACCAAGGTGAACCAGGTTCTATTTCCGACGCGGTTGCTCCCGGGTTTTCACACGTGGGAATCGTTCTGGACGATGCCGTTGGTTGGCAGGTTTTATCTGGTATTTCCCTTGGATTCCGGCGCTGCTCCATATTCACCTCGTTTCACCCTCATCAGCTCTCAAGACCTCACTGTTAAGAGCCACCAAAACCTATCCACTCCACTCATTCTATCTCCTTTCAGAGTCATAAACTTTACATAGCTGAAAAAATTTGCATACGCCTTTCTCTTAAACTAAAATAGTACGTGTGACGATAATACGACACATAACGTGTGACATGTGTGATATCCAGGAGCTCTCCTCAGATAAATTGTACACTAAGGGTCTGTGAAGCTTTGTGGAAAGAGTTACAGTAACGCTCTAATTGTTACATCTCGATAAAATCATGATTTATCTAACTTTAGCTACACGTTGCAGTAGAGTGTAAAATCAGATAATGTTAATTGGTATCGTGTATTTTGATTTTAATTTCATCGTTGTTTATTAACGCTCACCAGTCCATGAGTTTCTGTTTACCAACGACTAAAAACCTAAACTTACATCTTAAATCGGTACCCGCGTTCACGGCTTATCCATAATATGAAACCAGAAGTCTTAACATCCTTAGCTTCTTCAGTGACAGGCGTTGTCTAGGATCATATGCAACCTCCATTCACCTAAGACTGTTCGTTTTATATATATATATATATACACACACACACACACACACTTCCGTGAACCATCCTCACGGGGCCAAAATAAATTGTGTTTCCTTGTTTAGAGTTTATTTTTCTCATACGTCTGGCCTTTATCAAATATATATAACTTCTAATAATATGTTACGTGGTCGTGATCTAGATTGTTTTTGTTCGTAAAGTCATCCGTATCTATAGTGTGCACAGATCCTCTTCTCACAACTCATTCTTCTCCAGCTCTTACTATCATTTTCGCCCACGTTAGCCGGGCCATAGATATGACTCTCGTTAATTCAAATGAGGAGCTATTCTCCTTTCATTTACGAGTTGACAAATTGCAACCGCTTACCGTTTGTACCAAGCGCGGTATCAAGAACGATGGCGTCCAGACAGAAGAATATTTGGAGCAATTTATTGCCGTTTTAAAGGAATACGATACCATCAAGCACGTTACTGCTGACTGGGTAAGACCGCGATAGACGATTGTTTTAGACGTGCAGGACACAATTCTGCATGTGGATGAAGAGAAACTCATAAACACAAAGACAAGTAGCAATGTATCGAGTGAGCAACTGTGATATCCCTGCCATGTATGGCACGTGAATGCCTTGGCACCAGGAAATGTTCCTGCATGACTAATTATGTTCTGTGTGTGCTTCCAACAACAGTGTGCTTCTCCTATCTCCCTTGCTTCTCTATAGTTTATAGGTGACGTTTCATCCACAAGAAATTAAATTTTCTGCGTGAACGCTTATTAGGGCCCGTGTAAAATTATTCGTTCATATTCTTGGCGTAAATCAATGTTTGATCTCGACTCCATTAATAAGACAAATCATATGTAGTTCATGCACGATGGAACTTTCCATTCTCATTGTTCCTACATTCCCAGTCTATCTTCCTGTGATAATTTTATAAGTACATTTGAATCGATTCCATGGCTTACATGCTCGCCTGATCGAAATCCACTGGACTTTTATTTATGAGATCTCTTAAGGTCTCTTGCATGTGCGACTCCGTTGTAAGACACTTGGAGACTTCGTGACTGATCGCGCTTCTGGAAGGCTGTGAGCCAATTTACTACTTTTATCTTTGAAGTTAAATGGCAATGGTGAGTTCATGATATTGTGATGGTTTGATTGGAATGTGTACATTGCCGACCATTAGACTAAATAAAAATCTTGTATANAACCCAGAAACACAAATGACGGACTAAAAAAAAAAAAAAAAAAACCCCTTTTACAACACCGCAGACAGATAGTAAGGAAAAGCTGTTTCCTTGTCAATGAAAAATAAATATTCTATATAATTAAAACGACAAAAAGATGGACGAACAGCTTATTATTACAAAACAAGACAGACAACGAAAGCAAACCAAAATAACACAACACATGTGAACAAAGCAGTGCAGAAAACAATATCAGTGGACACAGCTAAACAATAAAACTCCAAACACACACAAAAATAGGATAAAATCCATAATGAAACTCAAGTCAGGAAAATAATTCCTTGTCAGATTATAAAACCAAAAATATCAACACTATGAACAACACAGGAACCACCAAAATAACCAGAGAAATTAATAGATAAACCAACAGAGAATACACAGAGCGACGAAAATAACACAAAAAATAATAAGTCTTCACGATGTTTCGGGGCCTGAAATGTGTCCCCTTCTTCATATGAGTTAGACACTGGAAGGACAATCGTATTAGACTGTGTTGAGGCCTGCTCCCCTTATAAAATTAAAAATCTTTATTTTTGCAGGTCATTATACGTAGGCCTTTCGGCCTCTGCACTTACCATGGTGCTTGTTCTGAACATGGAGAATAGAATGAACATGGTTTGTGAAATGTGTTGAGGGGGGAAAACAGGGAGTGTATAATCGATTATGGCACTCTTCCGAACGCACCAAAACTTCGTTTTTAATTATTGGTAGCCATATTCCCTTTAATTATATTCTCTATTGACTTATGACATAACTATTGCAGTTGATAAAAGCCGATTCTTTGATTTTTCTTTTTATGGAATTTTTATCTTTGGCTATGGGTACAGAATTTTCCCACAGAATCTTATGATTATTTGACCAGGCTTGTTCGGCTAGTTTTTATTTTTCTGTTTCCCCCTGTTTAGTGTTTTTTTGTGTTACTTGACACGCGTGGACAGTGGCCGGCCTTTTTCCCATATGTACACACTGCCGCACTGACAAGGAATTTGGTAAATGCATTCCTGTGTGTGCTGTTGATTACTGGCGGGTTTTACTACAGTGGCTGCAGGAGGTTCTGTATTTTCTGTGGTTGTGGCTATTAAATTGTCTAGATATGTCATATTTTCAATGAATTTGTTTGGGTAGCCATTGCTGAGCAGATATTTGTTTGTGTGGTCAAGATCTTTTTGTTTACTTTCCCCATCCGAGCATAGGCTCTCGACCCTGTTTACCAATGTATGAATAATGCCTGCTTTTGTGCAGTGTGTGTGATTGGTAGTGAAATGCAAATACTGGCCAGTGTGCGTTGGTTTTCGATATACTGTGGTGCTGATAGTATTGTTTTTTTCTGCATACAAGAACATCCAAGAAGGCGAGAGAATTTTTGCGTTCGGTTTCATAAGTGAACTGTATAGATGGCCTGTGGGAGTCGGGGAAGTCGGTTTGTCCTGACCATGATTCCAAATCAGAAATGTGTCGTCAACATATCGAAACCAGATATTGGGCGGAGTGTCTGTTTCAGAGAGTGCCTCCTGCTCGAAATGTTCCTTTAAAATATTAGCCATGAAAGGAGAGAGAGAAGGTTATTTCAAGTGCTTCAGCAAGTGTCCTAAAAAGTGGTTCGCACCTCAGTTCAATAAAGCATACAGAAATATAGATACAGTACAGTTTTCTGAGGCAAGGATCTGATATATTTGCGTCATAATTTTCTTCGTGCAGCTTGATGTGTCCGTTGTGTGCGTCTCAATCTTCAAAATGAAAACTTGGTCCTCTTGTTGGCTTTGTACTGAGGGGTTATGCGTCACTGAAACTCTGCCAAAATGTAATTCTGTTAGCTTCACCTCTCCGGAGGGGGAGGGGGGTCTGCAATGCTGGCCACCACCGATACATGACTTTTGTTTTCAGGTAGAATGCCTATAAATCATTTCACATTTCCCATTGACTGACATGATGAAGTACTGTCCGCCATGAGCTGAGCAACGTGTAACTTTACCCGAAGCCTCAAAATTGCCGGGATCAGCAAAAGTAGATGAAGTGACTGCTTGACCGGTAACCGGGCCGTACGGAACACCGAATGTCCTGGACGCCTTCTTTACACTTGCAACTCGTATCGCCAGGTCTTAAACTGGATCATTTACGAGTTGACAAACGATAGCAGCTTATCGTTTGTACCGAGTGCGGTGTCAAGAACGATAGTGTCCAGACAGGAGAATATTTGGAGCAATGCCATTTTAAAGGACTACGATGCCATGCTTATTTGCACGCTATGAGTTAGCTGAGCACAGCAGTTTTCAGAGCTGTTTTATCAGCAGGAGATAGACGTATCTACATATTTTACAGTGAGGGTCTTCATTCATTGACTGCCTCTTGTGAGATTATATTTATTTTATTTACTTTTATTATTTTATTGATTTACAAAGAGGCTAAACACTTTGCATTGCTTGTAAATAAGGTGTGTCCTGCAGGGTTAATACGCCCACAATAGCTTATTGTTAAAGCAATCTACTAGGTGATTTTTAATTTTTGTGTTTATATTCGATTTCTTGTTGTATGTTTTCGAGGAATATATCAATTTTCTCATAAATTATTTAAATCTACAATCTATTACAAAATATTGTTTAAATTAACATTTTTAACCTTCCAGTGCAATATTTTGATATTATTTTCCAAGGAGAGTTCCCATAAAACCTTTTTCCAAAGAAATTTATTGATTATTCCCTTTGTGCTGCAAAGTGTTTCATCTCCTTTCCTAAACGCGAACCATAACTTCTGGATATAAATAAAGTTCAATACAAAAAACTGTTATTATCATTCCATATTATCGCTTACCATAACGACAAAATAATAATAAGCTGTATTATTCTAACATCAAAATTTCTAAAAATTAAAGTCCTCCCATGACACCGTTGCACCCATTTCAAGATTAGCAATTAACAGGTTTGTATTTACAGAATTATTTTTATTTTAGCATGTTTATATATTATATATGAGCAATGTTTGTATTTCCTGAGGGACACCTCCCATCTTACAGACACAAATATTCGTGTGTGTACAATTTTCTTGCCGTAGCAGGAGAAAAAATTCATTTCACTGGGTTTACTTTTTATTAATGTCATACTTCTTTTCCGGAAACAGTAAAATGGAAGGTCATATAGTGAACCCAGGCAGCGGAGATATTTTACTTATTGTAACTGAATTGTAGCGTTTCTTAATAAATCAAGGAACACAGCTCTGACAGTACCGTACAAACATGCAGAAAAGAAAGTTTGTAACAACATTCAACATTTTTCAGAAAATATTTATTTAGCATGTCTAACATATTTCAATATAGTATTTAGCCAGTTGACTGGGATATGGGGAGAGTAGGGAAAATGATCCCTTGAGGTAAACCAATCCCAACGTATTCTAAAGAAGCTATGCGCGCAATCTATGTGCAACCGTAGTGAACTTTTGCAGACGGAAGAAAGAGTATCCGGAGAGGGCTAGCGGGGCCATTTCAGTATGTGGTACGTTGTGGATAGAGATGTGACTTGTGACAACATTATCGGAACGGTGACAATCAGTGACAGTTACACAGAAGTCGCAGCGAGAAACAGCGGTGACTGCTTGTCATCTTCCCTTATTTTATTCAATGTACCAACTCAGCACTCCTTTCTTTGTAGATCACGATAATAAACTGTTTGTTCAACATTTCAAACTCAGTTCAAACTTTTTTTATGTATTTTTATAGAATTTAGTGTACCACAGGATTGGCGAAATACAAATTCCTAAATCAGAGTCACATTTTGAGGCATCTGCACTATACCAATACAATCCGTCTACGCACTAGGAACAGAGACATTCACAAGATATTCAAAAACACTTTATGTGACGAATTTCACAAAAAAATAATAATTTAAATAAAATATGTAAAATTTTCTTAAAATTTAGAATTTTGAATATTATGTCATTTTATGGGATATTTTTCCATGTGTAAATGTAATTTGAAATATTCTAGACATTAATATTTTCTTATTTCATAGACATGTATATGTATTAAATCTCATTTATTTAGTTTGAAATGAATTTAAAATTATTTTTGTTGTCAGTTATTTTATAATATTTGCGGATATTTTGGCTGCGTTTCACTTTTGTGTGAAGTATTCTTTTTTTTTTTTTTTTTTACGTAATATTCCTCAGTCGTTAGCGAAGCGATGGCATTGGAAGTTTGAAACACTAAAGAGCACTATTTTATAAATAAGTCTCTATTTCGAAAGCACCACAACAATTTAAATAATACAAATAATATCGTCAAATATTTTGCAAGTACAAATGAAACAGATGGATGTAATAAGATGTAACATGTGATATCCCTACTGGACTGCCTTCGCGTAGCTAGCTAGGCCTGGCCGACTCCGCGTATCATATAATCTTTGCCAGTACCAGTGACACAGCACGGCAGTAACTGTGCAGCGACTGTGATAGAGAGACAGTGACAAACGACGCAGATAATCTCTACATTAGTCGCCGGCTTGTGGTAACCGGTCGGCGCGGTCGCTGTTACTGTGGCTTGGAATATTTTGTCACGTCACGTGTCAGTGACAATTCTGGAGCAGTAACAAAGTTGCCGTTACAGAAAATACTACCCATCCTTAGTTGCAGAAAGTAAATTATTTTTGACGTGACAACGTCTTATAATTCGATAGAGCCGGCTGCACGCACGAAAAAACATGACTCATGCGGCGTTACCTCGCTCTGAGGCGTTCCATGTAAGGCTTGAAGTGCAAGCGAGAGCGCGGAACGAGCGAAAAAATACTGATTGTAAGCGGTTCTGCAAAATAAATCGTCGTTCGAAACAATTAAAAAAATTGGTTGTCTGTAAAGTCGGTTTACTGACGATAGTTGAACGTGACAACGTCTTAAGAAAATACTGATGGAATGGTAGCATTTTTCAAAAGAAAATTTTAATTTCATTTGTTTAATAGATTTGTATGTATATAGAGAAGGAGGTAATTGGAAATCACAATGAAATTGATCAAGTGAGATTTATTTGTACGCATAAATACAATTATGTCAATTTTTTTTTTTCAATTTAATAGTTTTTACAAGTATAAATGTGCGTTGAGCAATTGTTTTACAACTTTTAAACATGTGTAATATTTAATTTCTTACAATCTGTGTTATTCTGTTGAGAATAGGACGATGATAGGAAAAGTAGGAAATGAAAGGGAGTGTTTCGAGTTTAATGTGTCTTGAAAAAGTCAAATCGATGGTGGTGCCTCCTAGTGTTGTTGAGTTATTAACGTCTGATGCACAATCGACATTAAACATGTCTTTCATGAATTTGATGAATGTTTTTTCGCTCGTTCCGCGCTCTCGCTTGCACTTCAAGCCTTACATGGAACGCCTCAGAGCGAGGTAACGCCGCATGAGTCATGTTTTTTCGTGCGTGCAGCCGGCTCTATCGAATTATAAGACGTTGTCACGTCAAAAAAAAATTGACATAATTGTATTTATGCGTACAAATAAATCTCACTTGATCAATTTCATTGTGATTTCCAATTACCTCCTTCTCTATATACATACAAATCTATTAAACAAATGAAATTAAAATTTTCTTTTGAAAAATGCTACCATTCCATCAGTATTTTCTTAAGACGTTGTCACGTTCAACTATCGTCAGTAAACCGACTTTACAGACAACCAATTTTTTTTTTGCTGCTTTGTGATTAGTCAGCTCTTCCTTCACTGCTTCTGCAAATTATTACGGTATATTTTAACACTTTTATTGACTTAAGATAAAGTGGACACATCGGTCAGTTAATTTGCATATTTTCTTTCTCAAAATTTGCGTGTGTTGGAATATTTTTGGCTTCATCGGGGGAGTACTTATAGGGCAAAACGATCCCAGAAAAATTATAATTTTGCCCCATAGGGATTTCCACCTTTTGTTGTCCAATAATTTTACCCCATGGGGTTATTTGCTGTGATCGTTTTACCTCAACAACATATATAGAGGTGATCTAGCATATTATACAAATCTAACATTTATAGGTCGTGCTACAATTGAAATACCCGTAACAAAAATCTCATTGATACTATTGATATTTAAGAAAAATAGGTGTTTTCATTTTTATTCACTCAGTTTTAATTTCCAAACTGAGAATATTACAAACGTCAGCCAAGTTTTTGTGTTAATTGAACTTAAATTATTTACACAGCTCACTTCCAGTAACTATATATAAAACAGACACTAAAATTAATTATACAATGGAAAAATACGCATTAATACAGTATACGATCAAATTTCCTGCAACTCATTTTTCTGTGTGATTTAGTTTTTGTTCACACAAAAACAATGAACGTGTAATAGGAAATCCTGTATTGATGTCAATACTTATCTTCATGAATGAAAATGTACATATATAAAGCAGCAGCGGTGGAGTGTGTTTTATCTTCCGGTTTCCCGAAAAACGTTGCGCTTTTAAGAGTGTTAAAATTTTATACGCAGGCCTAGTGCTAATTTAATTCCATATTTGCTTTACAATGTTTTAACATCGAAGATCTTATCCAAACGTTGTAGCTTACAATGTTTGCATGTTGTTTAAGATCAGCTCTTTCCATTCGAAACCGTTGACATTTGTTTTTGTTTGACATTATATGCAATTAAATAACTTTTCGTGGTAGCGATTAAAATTCCATTTTGCTATTATGTTTTGGTTGTACTTATTCTAAACGTGTATTCTGAGGAATAATACTAATTTTTCATGATCGCATTAAATGTACGTATGGGATCATGTTACCCAACCCCTGGGGCAAAACAATCTTTTTACATATTTTCACTTTTCAATCTATAACACCCTGAAAAGTGTTAGGAAAATATGAAAAGAAAATTACGCTATAATCAAAAGACCACACTACATATTCCAACCAAAATAAATCCCCGGANCCTCCCTTCTATATTATGAGTACTGGTTATTTTGATGTTTGAAGTGGATACAGTATTTTTAATCAAGGTATAGTACGTGTAAATTTCTGTATTTTTATTTAAAACTTAGGAAAAATTTTAAAATCAGGAATTAATTCGTTCAATTATTTTTACCCATGATTTACTCGAAATTGTGGTTGAATACGCATTAAAATAACAGTATAACTTAATCTGAAGGTAAATGTTTTAGTTTTTGACTTATGTCAAAATATTATCCTGTCTTTAATGGTGGAAAGTTGTATACAGAAAAACATGATGAGTTTTGTTTTCTGTAACAGTTGCTATAATATCAGTGTCCCGGCAGCTGGGAAAGTAAACGAAGCAGTTTTGTCTTTGCCAGCTCCTGCTGATGTTGCCCAGGGGCTAACAAGCTGCTCATGTTGCCCAGGGGCTAACAAGCTGCTCATGTTGCCCAGGGGCTAACAAGCTGCTCATGTTGCCCAGGGGCTAACAAGCTGCTCATGTTGCCCAGGGGCTAACAAGCTGCTCATGTTGCCCAGGGGCTAACAAGCTGCTCATGTTGCCCAGGGGCTAACAAGCTGCTCATGTTGCCCAGGGGCTAACAAGCTGCTCATGTTGCCCAGGGGCTAACAAGCTGCTCATGTTGCCCAGGGGCTAACAAGCTGCTCATGTTGCCCAGGGGCTAACAAGCTGCTCATGTTGCCCAGGGGCTAACAAGCTGCTCATGTTGCCCAGGGGCTAACAAGCTGCTCATGTTGCCCAGGGGCTAACAAGCTGCTCATGTTGCCCAGGGGCTAACAAGCTGCTCATGTTGCCCAGGGGCTAACAAGCTGCTCATGTTGCCCAGGGGCTAACAAGCTGCTCATGTTGCCCAGGGGCTAACAAGCTGCTCATGTTGCCCAGGGGCTAACAAGCTGCTCATGTTGCCCAGGGGCTAACAAGCTGCTCATGTTGCCCAGGGGCTAACAAGCTGCTCATGTTGCCCAGGGGCTAACAAGCTGCTCATGTTGCCCAGGGGCTAACAAGCTGCTCATGTTGCCCAGGGGCTAACAAGCTGCTCATGTTGCCCAGGGGCTAACAAGCTGCTCATGTTGCCCAGGGGCTAACAAGCTGCTCATGTTGCCCAGGGGCTAACAAGCTGCTCATGTTGCCCAGGGGCTAACAAGCTGCTCATGTTGCCCAGGGGCTAACAAGCTGCTCATGTTGCCCAGGGGCTAACAAGCTGCTCATGTTGCCCAGGGGCTAACAAGCTGCTCATGTTGCCCAGGGGCTAACAAGCTGCTCATGTTGCCCAGGGGCTAACAAGCTGCTCATGTTGCCCAGGGGCTAACAAGCTGCTCATGTTGCCCAGGGGCTAACAAGCTGCTCATGTTGCCCAGGGGCTAACAAGCGCAGTCCTAGTAGCTTACATTTGCTAGCCGAAACTAAGTTAGCCTAAAGAACCCTGGGGCAGTAGGTGTTTGTCACTGCGGTAGCTGATATCTCAACTCAACCTTCCACGCTCCAGGTTTCACTCCAGCAGTCAACAGGACTGCTAGTGCTGAGAACATGTTTTCTAACTAATAAACTAATGCACCACATGCAGTCCCTTAAAATGGGAGAGGGGGGTTGCCAGTTTATATCCCCGGTTTATGCAAACAAGGGTTACACTGGTCAACAACATTTTTGTATTCTTTATTTAAAAAAATAGCCAAATTTAATTAATATTGCGGTGCTGATTACGAATATATAAAAATGTGAAATATGAGACCTAGTTTTTATGAACACAGCACAAAATGGAAGTTCACAATATATTAGGGATTTTGTGTAACTTCAGCTGTTTGGTGTGGCAGCGCTGTTCGATTTGGTGCATTAGTCAGCTGTTTTCATGTTCTAATCTCATTGTTGTTCTGTGAGTGTTTCAGTTTTCATCCTCTAAGCTGTTTCGAATGTTTTTGTCATAGGTTGAGTAAGATAAATGTTTGTATGTGTTTTATACTAGTTGGACACAAACATGCCTCGCTTTTGTGTAAACAGTGCTGACAACTTTTGTTATGTGTGTGGAGGAGTTACATTTTCAGCGCAGAAACGTTCTATTACTCCCTTAATACGAAATGCTTATTTTCATTACTTTGGATTCAAGATTGGTGACTCAAGATAAAAGCTGGGCACCTAATATTTGCTGTAATAATTGTGCTTGCAATCTCAGAAACTGGATAAACGGCAAAAGACGCTGAATGCCTTTCACTGTACCGATGATCTAGAGAGAGCCTATGTTATAGACTGCTACTTTTGTTTGGCACCTCCTCTTTAGCAAGGGATTTCAAAGAAGAAAGATGTACAGTGACCTACCGTAACCTACCATCAGCAATACGTTCAATACCGCATGTAGAAGGGGCTGCCTGTACCTGAACCACAAACGAGTATAATCTTGAGTCAGATGATGATCATTATGATGATGCAGAAGTTGCCATAGGTGAGCCAAGTTGTTCACAAGATCCCGACTTTTCTGTTAATTTATCCTCTGTTGACCCACATAAAATTACTCGGAACGAGTTGAGCGATCTTATAAAGGATTTGGATATTTCTAAGGGTAAAGAAGAACTTTTGGCATCAAGATTACAGCAGTAGAAACTTCTTGAAAGTGATGTGAAAATATATATTTACAGGAATAGAGAGAAATACCTAACCCCCCTTTTACCTTGTAAGACACTCTTGTTGTATGCTTCAACATAAACGGTCTAATGAAGGCTCTCAACAAAGATCACAATCCTCAAGTTTGGAGGCATTTTATTGATTCTTCCAAACTGAGTTTAAAAACTGTTTTACTACACAATGGAAACGATTTTCCATCAGTTTCTATTGGGCATGCATTGCCTATGAAAGAATCTTACCCGAACATGAAACTTCTTCCCAAAACCATTAAGTATCATGAATTCCAGTGGCAGATTTGTAAAGACCTCAAGGTTGTTACTCTTTTACTTGGCATGCAGCTAAGGTATACTAAGTTTTGCTGCTTTATTTGAGAATGGGACAGCAGGGGCACGTGATTTACATTACAAAAAGAAAGACTGGACAAGCCTTCTAGAGCCAGGTAACTAAAGCGTCCATAATCAACCCTTGGTTGATTCACAAAAGATTCTACTTCCCCTCTTCACATTAAGCTAGGCTAAATGAAAAATTGTGTTAAACCCATGAACAAAGAAGGAGAATCTTTCGCGTATCTCAGAAAAAAAATTTCTCTACTAAGTAAGGCAAGGGTCGAAGGTGTCTTTTTTGATACACAAATTCGTGAACATTTAACGATCGTAAGTACAATGATATATTGCAAGGTGAAACAAAACAGCATGGATAAATTTCAAGGATGTTTTAAGTAATTTCGTTTTTTTTTTTTTTTTTTTTTTTTTTTTGTTTTTTTTTAAGGAAATGAAAGGGCTGACAACTATAGCACTCACAACTGTGGAGCTGTGAGTGATAACCATACTGAGCGATTTCATCAGGATATTTCAGCAATAGAGAGAAGGTATGAAGGAAAGGGGAGTCCTTCCATGTTAGCAGACTGCTGTTGGACTGTCACCAGGGACGCTCTAGAGGTTGCCTACGAACAGCAAGCAAAGCGAAAGTGCACCACAGCAGTTGTTTAAACTGCCAAGCCCAAGCCAGAAAATGTAGATTAACTTTATATATTTGACTGAAATACGTGCAAAATATTCTTATTAAACAGTTAAGTTATAATTTAAAGTTTTACCAACAAGTGAGTTTTTAATTTAATTTCAATTCAACTGAAGTTTTGCATTTCTGATAAAACAAGAAAGTTGTATTTCATAAACTAGAGCAAAGCAAATTTTTTACTGGTTATATTTTATATTCTTACACGTAAATAAATGTAAAAATTCGAAAATAAATCTGGATACAAATTTTTGTTTGAATTTGTTGGCTAGTGTTATTATTTCACTCATATCGAAATATATTTCCCTTTCTAAAGATTAGTAATAGATATTTTTTCTTCAATATTAAGTTCCTGGCATTCCCGTTTTAAATAAAATGTATTTACAAAGTGTTCGGTTAGCTGTGATACATAAGGTGTTTAAGCTACAATTTTTACTGCAATAAAACTGTTATTTCTCTTCGTGTGTGTATGTGTGCTCGTTCGTTTCTTTCTAAATCGTCCAGAGACTGTCGAAATTATTTATACATAAATTAGTTTACACCAAACCCACTTTAAATACTCAAGCAGTATAAGACATTATGCTGCTAAAACAACAGGGAGGTGAGCCACAAAAATCAAATAATGGGTTTTGTTTAAAGTTTTCTATATCCTGGATAAATTTGTACAGCTACAGTTGTTGGATTGCTTTACATTGCCTACCATTATTTTTAACACTAAAAAATATCTACCTTTGAAAACCATTTTTATATATTGGAATTTTTATTGTTTGTTCAGAATGTTTTAACCTTATATACATTCAGTATTATTACTTTCGTTATAATATGCGACTTATAAGAAACTGAAGTACTTAAAAATGATATGCATGTTATTTTGGCTTTTAAACATATGTCATATCATGGTGTTTATATACCAAATTTCCAGAAGTCTCGAGTTCACTTAAATAAAAGTGCCTCCCTTCCTTACCGTATCAAAATGTTTAATTCGCACATGGTCTCTAAAACTGTATCGGTTTTATCCTTACACATAGGCATAATGCAAGCTTGTAACTTTAGGGAGTGGTAAATACATTTCAGTTCTCTTCCGGTGAGAAAGCTGATCATAAGGTTGCCAAGCTTGTGCTTTTTTACCAGTGCCTGGCATATATTTTAGGGGTTATGTAATTGCTCTGTCATTTGGCTTTCTCGGAATAATAAAACACTTGGATAGGGCAATATTTTTTTTTTCTTCGAAATATTAGTGTTAACTTAAGTTGATAAAATGTTACAATACATAAGTTAGTTCTCAACTTTTGAAGTTTCCGTAATATGTATCTCGCTCTTCAGTTTCTGTGAAGTAACATTTTTATAACCACGTATTATGCAATTTTATATCTTCTCAGTATTGCTTCAATTAAATGCTTTTGGTACACTTTCTGCTCTGAGATTTGCAGTATTAAACTTCATCGAACGTTGTCAAAATCTATTCAAATATATATGAGTTTGACGCTCCCCGCGTCCATGCATTTTTGGCCGTCAGGACACACGCGCTAGCGAAGCCTGCCGGCGATCAACACCAATAAATATTAAGGGTGGAGAACGTGTCCAAATAAAGGATCCCGCGCCTCACAGCTGCAAAGACGGG
>NQII01000856.1:634138-647090 GCA_002778355.1 Clitarchus hookeri | reverse complement strand
AGTTCCAGACAACTACTTCCCCTTTTGTCATGTGTGTAAGGGGAAGAAACGACATTGCGCCTGGCCGAGATGAACTACAACAGAGCGTACCGATGGGTAGCTGAAACCCGCCTATCGAGTGAGAGGAAAATGCGAGGATGGCACTCTAGTTGCTACGCAACCACAACCACTTCCCCTCTTGTCAGGCGTGTAAGGGGAGGAAGCGAGGCCACACCTTGCTCCGAGCGCTGGACTGGACAGACGGAAAGTTGCAGCGCTCGTCACTCATTCACTCTCCTCTCAGGTATCATACGTTTTAGTAAACAAACATTACAGTAATTGTTAGGTTATGTGTGTCAGGACTTATAGTTAGTTGCAAACAGTTATTTCTTTCTTCTTGGTTGTTTTGTTGGATTAACTTTGTGTGCGTGCGGTTATGTTTCACTGCCACCAACTGTTTTGTTGTTTATCGTGGGTGCCGCCATATCGTACCACGACAAACTCTGGTGTTTTAAGTGAAACTGAATGATGTTTTTACATTCTGTCAGGCTGGATGTCATGCAGTCAAACTCAGTGAAAAAATGGTTAACATTTTGGTCCTCCGAGCAGGATCAGTGATTTAGAGCAGAGCGAGTGGATTCAAGTCGTGCAGGTTTATTCCAGACTCACTGCAGAGACTTGCAACAACTGAAAGTTGAATTTGAAGAGAATCTTCTGCTAGCAGCACAAGTATCTGAACCTGATCCAGTTGCACAATCAGACTCCAGCAAGCGGGAATTGAAAGAATATGATGTGGCATATTACAGGATACAGGAAGTCTTTTCTCAGTTCTCTGTCAGTTATTATGATGGTTTGAATGGACTGTGTCCATTGCTGACCATGAAACTAAATAAAAATCTTGCATGCACACATAAAACTGAGCAAAACAAAAGACGAAAAAACCTTTTACAACACCATGGACAGATAATTGCGAAAAGCTGTTTCCTTGTCAATAGAAAATAAATATGTATATAAATAAAATGACAATAAGATGGACGAACAACTTATTTTTGCAAAACAGGACAGAAAAAGAAAACAAACCAAAAGAAAAGAACACGATGACTATAACGAAAACACCACACAGTGCAAAAAACAATATCAGTGGACACAGCTGAACAATAAAACTCAAAACACGCACAAAAATAGGACAAAAACCACAATGAAACATAAGTCAGGAAAAATATTTCTTGTCAGATTATAAAAGCAAATATACCAACACTGCGAACAACACAGGAACCACAAAAATAACCCAAGGATGATCAGTAACATTTTGCACCAATATAGACTACTGCCAGCAGTGGAACTGGCTTCCCACTGAGACATGAACAGCTACTAAACCGTGGATGTAATGAGGTCCTGCCCATTCCTTTTGGACAGAAGGTACATATTCCTATAAGGTAATCTTCCATTCTGATCTTACACGAAGCTAATCACAAATAACCGAAATCAGAATTATATTTTAGTCCTCGTACATGTGCTTAAGTAACCCCAAATAAAATGATACAGGAATGGTGGCAGATGAAAACCCAGGCTAATAATCAAGAACATAACGAATATACAACTACTGTTAATTCTGGCAGCAAAAACACACCATAAGTTTCATCTCACTCATGCAACACATCTGTTGTCAGACAACAATTAGTAAATGCAATTCAGACACATGTTTTATTAAATTTTCTTTAATGGTATCTGACAGATTGCTTGGTTACTGATGATTCTACACTTTGAGGATACAGTAAGTAGATCTCAGGGAACAGGAAAGAGTCAAACAAAAATGTTACCTTCGCCAGCGATGAAGGCCAGCCGCATGCTGATCGGCACCTGGCTGCCCTCCGGAGGAGATATGTCGAAGTCCCGCGGGATGTTCTGCAGGTTGGGCTCGTGCATGGAGATGCGGCCGGTGGCAGTGTGGGTGACGCTACAGCCAAACATGCGCTCTCCCACGCTCCCGTTCAGCAGCGGGAACACCATCTGCAATTGTGACCCCAAACACCCCCTTCAACCAGAGGACGCCAATCCTTGCCTGTGTGAAGTTTATGATGTCACATAATAGTGAGTTTTAAATATTTATATTCTTGTTAAATGTGATGTCTTATTAAATGAAATATTACTAATAAACATGTAAATTTACCACTGCAATAAAGTTGGAAGCAATGGTTTTAAATTTTTACAAGTTCTGAAAAAAGAGAAAATAAAGGTGCAAGAGAGTTAGAACTGGAGAGCGCTGGATGTCAGCTGTTTTCTGCTTGCTCACTGTGGAGTCAGTTGTTGACAAGAAGCAGTCGCGTCCAGTGCTCCCCAGTGGCAACTCTCCTGTACCTTTTTACTCATAGTTCAGAATACAGTGACGTGTGACGGCCAGGAAAGTAAGATGTCACGTCAAGAGGTTTTTTATTTCTGCGCAAGTCAGGCGTGCAGGTTCAGGGCAGGCTTTACTGAGGAGGCGTCGACATTATTTGACGATGACCTAGCACAGGTCCCTTGAAGAGGGCACGGCAAATAGGCCACCCGCAGGGCACAAAATCTGTGATTGCGAGGTGATGCCTCCAGGGGGGTTGGGGTAAGGGTCGTTGTCGGCTTACCACTGGAGCCTGTTCCCGGGACAGACGAGGGCTCTGCTTCTCCTGTGCTGGCTTCTGCTGGAGATCGTGGGTGGGGAGATTATCCCCCGTCTGGTCCCATGTATGACGTGCAGGTGTGCTGGCAGGAAAGGGGTTGGCTGGCACTGACGTCATGGCCAGTGACGTCTCAATGGACTGGTCAGCTGTCTGGTCTATCCCAAGTGGTATTGCAACACGGTGACGCAGTAGTTCCACTGCAGAATGGGCAGCTCTGGGAACCCTAATCTGGAGGCCAAAGAGGTTGGCGGGGAGGGTAGTGAAGTGAGGCTCCACTAGGTGTCAGGCGGCCTGTGCTCTTTCCCGTGACGTTAAATTGCTGAAGGCTGGTATGGGTTGAATACCAAGGGGATGATTAGAAGTGAGGACAGCAGCTGTCCGCCGGGAGTTTCTCCTGCTTCATCGTAAATGGGTGAATGTCATGAGCAGGAAGGTTCTAATGTTCACCCCTTTAGAGCGGAAGGCAACAATTCCCCAGTTAGAGTGCAAACCCGAAGTGCTTGTGACAGTCCTTGCCAAGCCTGACACACAACCGGCAAGTTTATATGCTCTGGAGGGAGTGGGTTAGCTGACTTGGTTGGCCCAGATGCTTTGTTGTGTCTTTTTAGTGGTTGTGGCTCTAAAGCACCTATGTACCTAGCACCGAGGTACCAGGTTCACAGTATGTGGGGCTGTCGAACCTGTGGTGCGTACGACATACGTGCAGTCCTGGTTAGGTGCTGCCTGCAGTCCTACTTTAGGTTGGTAAACAGTTGCCAAATACGAGGTTACTTGCCGCTTCCTTCCGGGATCACACTTACCAGGTTGGGGAAAGGGCACACATTCACTTCAGAGGGAGGAAACAGAAGTAAGCTGGAATATGTGTTTTATTCTCACTTGAAAAGAGCACAGTGACCCATACTATCTCCTCTCCTATCACACACTAGGCGTTCAATGGACTTTGTCAAAGGGCAAGACAGATGAAGGGGCCTGTCGGCTGCAAGAGCCTGGCTTGAAGAGCGGAGGAGAGCAACAATTAAGTAGCTGTGAAAACAACCAAACATTAATTGCGGCTGTTAGTCTTGAAGGGACTCGGGGCACCACTTGTGGTGTATGTGTTGCGTGTGTTAAACTTTGACGGCAAATGTCAGGGGTAGCGATGACTCTTCAGCTGCACTGGTAAAGAAGGCATAGGGGACTGAAAATGCTGGTAGAACTCTGGATGCTCTCGGGAGAGTTCTCAGGAGGACTGTGGCTGTAACAGAGAGTATTAGCACAACTGGTGGTAACATGAGCTATGAAACAACTTGCGGTGTTGACTCCTCAGGGAGGAGGGATTGACAGAGTCCTAGTACTGGATGGTGCTAGGGCGAGCTACCTAGGGTTGGGGAATATTTCACGGAACGGTTCCAAAGAACGGTTCCAGAGAGAGGAACTGGAACTAGAGTTCAGAGCAAGCTAAATAAACTATTCCGTCGGAACGCTACACTATTCCACCACTTCCATACAGAAAATGCACAAAATTAATTTATATAATCAGTAAAAAATTATAACCCACGCATTTAAAATTTGTCTACCATGAGTATTATTTAAGTACACTGCGTTGCTGATTCCGACGATTGGATGGAACTGTTCACAGCCTGGAACTGTCCAGTCTCGGAGTTGTAGCCTCGCAAACGGTTCTGGCGAATGAACTGAACGACCTACAGTATCGGAACTGTTGTAAACTGTTGAAAACGCATGAAATATAATACCAAACCCACAGTGGACCTGAAATGNTCTACAGTATCGGAACTGTTGTAAACTGTTGAAAACGCATGAAATATAATACCAAACCCACAGTGGACCTGAAATGTTCTATCGACACACAAACACTATAACAGGAGGATTTTTTTTGAGTTCAAAATGTTTCGCTCGAACATACTTGAAAGGATTAAATATGATAGAATACATGTTAATAGTTTTTTTCTTCTCAAACTAAAAACATCTCTGTTGCATTGTTTCTGTGGACATAATTCTGCTGTGTATTGTAAGTTGAGTGACTGGAAATACTATGGCCTTAAAGAGTAAATACAAAATAATTCAAGAGCAAGAAAATGTAAAAAATGATTGTTAATCCTCAGTTTTTTTGCCAAAATTTAAATTTTGACAAAATTACACGAGTATGAATGGAATTTTTTTCACAATATCTTCTTACATACAATGAAGTACTAGTTGCTATTGCATCACAGCAGTAATACATTCATTTAATCAGGAACTGTTTGTATAATGTATCTCCCTACCTAATTACTAAAACCACTATTACGTACAAAACACGTTGAGTAAGTTATAAACCGTTCCAAACTGAACAGTTAATAAGAGCGTTTTTTTTAATGAACTGGAACGTTCTGCAACAGTTCCAGAAAATCGGAACGGTTACAATCTCTAGAGCTGCCCAGCCACAGCCGGGCACACTGCATTATATTCTGCTGGCAGGCCCCTCCGCCCTTCGGCTATCCTCGGCCACTACCTCCTCTCGGTTCGGGTCAGGCAGCGACCGTGCTGCCATCTCTGAAGGTGGCAGGCAGCAGGGTAGCTTGGCTGGTGTGCGGGTGGTATCCACCACTTGTTTAGGGGCAGACTGGCTTGCGCTGCCAGCCGGCTTCGTTTTCGTTTCTCACAACTTTGACCATTCTTCATTATGTTTAAACTGCTCTCTCTGTATCTCACGTATTCCTAGAAGGGATGTCACCTGGCTTCAAAGACGACCAGTCGGGCTTCATATCTCCTTTGGGGCACATGTCGTGCACATAATGATTTAAAGTTGATTCACAAAAAAAAAAAAAATAGTCGAAATACACGTCCTGCGTAAATGTGAAAGTTAAAAACCATTGCTTAACCAAATTTCTAAATTTACATGTTTATTAGTATAATGTAATTAAAAAGATATACCGCCCTTTAACAAGTATATAAATATTTTAAAACTATTATCTGACATCATAAATGTGACAAAAGGAGCCGAAAACACACAATATGATATTCACTTTAGTTCGTTCTGATAATCACTAAACAATGATGACATCTGATGTTCAGCTGCAAGCTTGAGGAAAGATACAGCCAAGTAGCATGTAACAGAAGCACTACTTACACTATAACCACATTTTCCAGAGTCAACAATGTAGTAGCATAATTGGTGCTATAAGGAACACCCAACTGTAATTGGCAGATCCCACTGTCTGTAGTTTGCGTGTCTGCAATAGTGTCACATAACATGCAATAAAACACTACAAATGTGTAATTAAAAGTGTTAATTTTTCACTGCTGACACTAGCAAGTGGACAGTTGGCAGCAATGGTGAAATAGTATTCCCATGTCTTAAGATATTTTTATCAGTGACACTAAAGTTATTAGATTTTTTTAAAAGCATTGTTATGTGTCACTGGCCTTCATTGCTCACCTTGCCTTGTTCTGGTCGCGAGAACGGAGCAAAGTTTGAAGGTCAAGCGAGTGATATCCCAAGAAGCACGCATCTTGTTACGAAAAGTGTGCAGTCGCGATAAGACTTTTGCGGCTTGCGCATTCCTGCATTTATCTAATGAATGTTCTGGTTTAATGACCTAAATTTTCTCAGCATGATTCAAGAGTGCGGCAAACCTTTCACATAAGGGAACTGATATTTAAGAGTGACGGGTCTCTCGAGCCGGTAGGTCATGAGAGTCGGGAGTTTGGGTGATTGTGCTACCGTGAGCGATAGACAACGAGCCAAAAGAGCAACGAATGGCGACAGAAGTGACAGACAGGAGTAAAATCTGTGACTGCGAACATCGGTGCAGTGAAGAATGTGACCGGCAGGCAGGACTATTGAACTGGACGCGTCAGTGTAAGATATTTCAAATTATGGCAACAGATAGACTGAACATGTGTTAATGATGAGTGTGAGTTAATTGACTTTAACCAAACATATATATGGGTAAGGACTTTAATAAGACTTGAGATAGACAATTTAATGTTGTAAATAATAGGTGTGTAAATAAATTAAAATCAAATGTAGTTCTTTTATTTTTATTAAGACCTCCATTCCTTACAAACTGGGATACGCCCCTCTGGCATCTTGTAACACTGGTGTCAGAAGAGAGATGGAGGCAATTATTAATTAATCAATAGTAAGTCAAGTTAGACTAGTAATCAGAGACAACTGTAATAGTTGTAGGCCGAAACCTTAATATGGTTTTGTATAACCATTGCAGTGAATGATAACTAGTTAAATGTCTGCAGAACTAGAAGCACTGCGAGCGCTAATTGAGGTGCTAGGTAGCCAAGTTATAAATGTGAGTGCAAGTGTAAATAGTTTAAAGTAAGACGTAAACAAGCAAGTTAGTAGAGTATATGAAACTGTAAATACCCCAATTAACTCTGTAATAGAAAATGCAAACGTGAATGTAAATAGCCAAACAACTAAAGTAAGTAATTTTGTAGATAGGTAAATTGACACATTAAATGTAAATGTAGACAGAAAAATAGAAGGCATTAGTGAGTTAGTGAATGAGAGAATTGACTATGTGGACAAGAAAATTGACGGTGTAAATGAAAAAGCAGACAATGTAAACCAAAGAACTGACTGTCGAAGATGAAATGAAACAGGAAATGAGGGCATTAAAGAAAGCATGAAATTTCAACAGCAACGGAGTTTCACTACGCCACATCGGCAGCCGAAAAGTGAGAAAGCAGTACAAGTCATAACCAACGCAGCAACCTCGGAGGATAGCAAGCAGCTCTGCAGCATTGGTGTTGTGCAGCCAGGAGTGGGGAAGGGGGGCTCAATTAAGCCCACCCCTTACAATGGCCAGACTTCTTGGCAGGAGTACCAACACCAGTTTCAAATAGTTGCCACCCTGAATGGCTGATCAGCGGGCTTAATACCTTACAGCTGTACTGAGAGGCCCCGCAATGAGCATGCTACAATCTCTGCCAGAGAGACATAGACTAGAGTAACCCACACTGGTGTCGGCCTTGCAACTACGTTTCAGTGATCGATATGTGCGACATGTCCGCCATTCCCAACTGCGAAGCCACTGCAGGAGCTATGGCAAAACATTGTGCGGTATTCCCATCTATCTCTGGAAGGGTGCCTCGAGGACCAGTGCGACATCATCGCAGTTGGCTTTTTCATCTATGCCATCGTCGACACAGAGGTACAGCAAGCAGTATGTCTGGTTGCAGCCCAAAACATGCAGAACACTCTGACCTGAGCACTGGAAGTGGAGTCAGCTAAACAGGGCCCCACACCCAGATGTCCGGTACAGGTAGTGACGCTGGACGAAGATGACTGCAG
Organism: Clitarchus hookeri; assembly: GCA_002778355.1. Classification (NCBI taxonomy): domain Eukaryota; kingdom Metazoa; phylum Arthropoda; class Insecta; order Phasmatodea; family Phasmatidae; genus Clitarchus; species Clitarchus hookeri. Next base: position 639,164 of record NQII01000856.1, on the reverse strand, counting down.
CATAAAGGAGAAATTGAAGAAGATGCAGATGGCCTTAAGGGACATCTTTCTAAGATCCATGCTACACAGTTTTGCCGACCCCCACCAAAATGGCCTGAGTATTGGTCACGTGGATGGCCGGGGCACCTGAGAGCCTACTGCCAACAACAAATGCCGCAGCAACAGAAGCCGCAGCGGGACAATAGGGCGCGAGAGGCAGGTGAGAGTAGAACACACTCTGAAAACCTGTAAACACCAATCTTGAGGGGCGAAGGTCGATGACTGCTGGAGGGAATACCCCAATGTTACTACAAGTGCGACCAGAGAAGCAGGATTTGGATGCAACATGGTGTGCCGGAGCACAAATAATTACAAACAACAAAATTGATTTAATATCTGTATTTTGCCAAATAAATATTTATAATGACAGACAGCACCCTAAAAATGGTTACAAACAACTTTCACATTTATTAAAGATGATAATAACAAATGTTACTAGATTATAGGTCCATGAAAAATATTTTAAATTTAACAAAACATGTAACAAAACGTAGAATAAATCAATGAATTGGTCAGTAAAATAGAGAATATATAAAACATGATATGCAAATTACCAATAGAATACAATTATTTTTAACAATTATAATTTGCAGAATACAATTAAAGCGTTTAGCTGACTAGACTTGTAAATATGAGGAATTACAAAAAAGGAGGTCATCCTTAAGAGCCCAGTAAAACTTCCTTTTAATAAAATGAACATTTTAAAACCTTTAATAAAATACAACTTAAAAAATGTAGTATCGGATTGGTGGAGGCAGTCAAATGACTCGCCAAAGCTGCAGCGATTACAATTATAATGAACAAACACAAAAGGATGAAATATTCTTGGGCAGCAAACAAAACTAGACACTACACGTTACAACTGGAATCACACAGCAGAGCTAGGGTTTAAGTTAAGCCGAAACCAAATTTGGGTTGGCGTCCGAAACCACAATAAAAAAAAAAAANCACAGCAGAGCTAGGGTTTAAGTTAAGCCGAAACCAAATTTGGGTTGGCGTCCGAAACCACAATAAAAAAAAAAAACACTTACTTACCGCATGCCTAAGACAACACATCTACACCACACAAACATTAAAGACGACAAAAAAAATGGCCCAGCTAACACAGAATCCGCTGTTCACGACTCACCGTTTCAATCTGCTCCCACATCACGGCAACTCAGACACGAAATATAATAGATGGTGCCTCATTAACAGCAAACGTCCTAAGGACAACAAATTCAACAGCTTAAATCATGTTGCAACTCCTCTGGGACTCGTAGAGGTGATTATGTCAGCCTTTGCTACTTCGTTGCGCCCCCGCAGTTCACTTGCGGGATACGACATCGGCAGATGTTGTAATGACGCAATATTCTTAATTTTTCGGGACTCCGGTGTAAAATTCTTTCGTGTGTATGAAGCTTTGGAAAGCTTAGTAATATTTTTATCGGATATGAAGTTTAAAGCCGCGGTGGCTCGTTTCCCGTGGTAGTTTGTTTGTCGAGCAGACGTGTGCTATAGTTTGTTTATCGGGCAGACGTTTGCCGTTTTTAGGTTATCAGGAGGACAGTTACCGTTTCATTTCGAACGTCAGTTGTTTTCAGTGTTTTGAAATGCGTCAGCATTAATTAGATTAGTTTGTTTCTGTGGATCAGGTGCGTCGACAGTTTTAGTTCCTCCAGCGCAGTTTCAGGCAACTTCAACCAGTTTTTGTTGTATGAGAGGTTCATTTATGTTGACAGCACAGTTTTAGTTTCCTGCGACTCAGTTTCGGTTTCGATAACGTGCGGAGCAGTATCGATAACATGTTGAGCGCGGGACACACAGCGCAGTTTGTGATGACGCTGCTGGCAGATGCCAGGCGCTTATCTCCGGAGAGGGGGATGATAGGCAGCACAAAAGAGGCGTCTGTCTGTGCCCTTCGAGCAGTCTTATTCAAGTCAGTCGTCAGGGAGAGTCACTTCACGTCGCCCATGAGGGCAAGTCCGGGCAGTCGTCAGAAGCATCATGCAATGCTAGCCTATGCCGCGTTCGGGCAGGACGATAACCCCCACATCGGCAATTAGGCTTTATTATTTCATTTCTCAGCCGGTGTGGGAGGAAGCAGCAGTCTTGGTGAAAAATGTCTCCCAGGTCAAGTAAACATTGACCAAATAATCTAAAAATCCACTCAAACTCACGACTAACCATGAAGGTAAAGTGGAATCTTAACACCGCCCAACTGAGAAGTCAGGTATGACATCTTGCTGGCTGAATTGGATGGAGTCGAAAGGCAGTTTTAGCCCCCTTCCCAACACCTTTTGTTGACTGGGCATGGCTCTGAGAAAAGTACCCCCCCCCCNATCACATGCTGTGTCCTCTTCGGAGACTCAGGTCGATAATTATCTCACAGCAGGTTGGAGCTTGCGACAAAAACTACAAACTTTGTTTGAAAAAACTGTGGAAGCTGAGCATCTTCGTCACTGAGGCTTTTCTTTCCAGATGCTGTATGCTGGTGGTAAAAACACAGAGGAAAACTTTCCATGTTCACGAAGGCTATTATTTACTGAAGAATAGCTGAGAACTACAGCAACATTTGTGTTTGTCACATCTGGCACAAATAGCTGATTTGGTCAACATAGGCTAATTTGGCAGAAGATGGAATCCACACAGCTCTAGTTTAAGGCATTGCAATTATTTTCATAACAATTTTATGTTGTTGCTGACTTCAGTCAAAATGTAAATTATAGCACAAAAGTCATGTATATTAATTTGAACATTATTACTAGAGCATAAAAAGTTCTGGTGAAATGAAATTTGTAGAAAACTCAAGTGTGCGCAGTGTACGATATTTTGCCATTATTTCCAAACTATTGTTGTAATATTATACGTAAAAAAATGAAAATTTTTTATAATACCTTTCTTTTATTATGGTTGTGAATCTTTTTCCATGCATGCAAATATATGGCGACACTCATGACTATTCTATCTCTGCTTTTACGGCTGGTGTGCTTGTAAGAAAGAGAGGATACAGCCTTTGAACACGATAGTTAAACTGCTTTACCAGCAGTTTTATGTATTCCAAACCAATGAGCTTTTGCCTTTTGAGCTGACTTAGTGAAGCGAACGGCTTGATGTCCAGAGCCATACAGATAGTTATTCAATGGGTGTTACTGGATTATCTGAACATTCATGAATGATTCGACTCTCTAAACAAGAGTAACTTGAATCTCTCTCAAGAGCAAGTTGTTCATTTTGATTGACTTATCTGCAAACAACCCATCACTACCGTATTGGTATTGATTGTGTGCACCATGTCACTGTATCACGCCTTCAACAACATACTCAAATTGTATACTTTTGAATGTGTTTGCAGAAATGAAACGTCATAATTTCCCCGGAAACACTTAAAAAAATCTGTGCATTTATCACACATGGCTGCAGTGCATGTGGATAAAAGCAATACAAAGATATTTTTGTATTGGAAGTGCAAAATGATTGTAATATAACGTTTTCATGCATGCTTCTTTTGCTGCAAGCAATAAGAAGAAATATACCCTATTTCCGTAAATGCTACAGTGGAAATAAATGTGTTTGTAAAGGTTTTTGTTAATAATTTTGGTTTTTATCAAGTTTCTAAATGAATTCTTCAATGTCATACCAATGTAAACAAGATCGCTTGGATCTAACAATTGTTGATTTACCACCACAAAAAAAAAATTAGTAACATTCCAGCTCTACTAACTATGAAATAAAAGTTTAAATGAACGACTACAAATGAGTAGGCATGTAATGTCACAGAAATAAATATATGAGATGGGAATGTATATTATTCACAATTTTCGCAAAAGATATTCAAAGTTAGAATGCAAATAATTCATAAATTACTATTAGCAACTCAAATTTTTTTAATATTTACACAACCCTAATAATTATATATATTAGCAGATATTGCATTGTACTTCTGGCTAGTAGTCTGTACCTGAATTTGCCTACCCATCCTGTGGTAAGTGAGCAATAGCAAATAACTGCAATATTTTGTGACCAGAAGATGAGTGAAAGACCGTGGCAACTAACTTAAAAAAGCCGAACACAAATGTATATTTTACTCCGGATGATACCGTCGCCATAAGCTGTAAAGAAGCAATCAACAGAGTGGGCCTGGCCACACCATTAGGAACACCAAAATGTCGAAGTAGAGGAAGCAACAAGCAATACGTGCGTGCAGAGCAGCAGGGTAACTCACCTTGGTGATAGTGGAGCTGATCTTGCGCCACTGTAAGATAACGCCCGGCAAGGGGTGGTCGCTCCTCAGCCTCATCAGGGCGTCCTTGTTGGTGCTGGGGCGCTGCTTCCCGCCCTGCATCTTCCCGCCAGACAGCCTCAGCTCCCGGTACAACACCTGCGACACAACACCACATCCATCACACTTCTCGACTACTGGTGATAACACTGGCACCACTTGCTGCCGACATTCTCGTACACACTGCCCAGTTCTCAAATCTTCAAATCAACCTTTCAAAAATGTCACTGCTCCTGCCTGCAGACATTTTAACGGGCACACTAACTGGCAAGCACCCAGAAAAGTTGATAACTGTTATTTTATTGTACATTTCATTTGGCAACACTGCATTGCGTCACTACTCCGTGGCGGACTCAAGACCATGGAGCGATGTCAGTTACTTGTCTGTTGGTTGTCCATTAAACTACATCAGTGTTAAACGAAGTGTCGTCTGCTTTACTTCTATTATTCTAACATGGTAGCAGAGGTGCGTGGTTTGGAAATGTGGTTCGGAAGTGAACGAGTGAAATAGTTTAGTGAATATTCCGAAGAAAGAACAGTTTTGTTAACCAAGATGGCGGCTAGAAATAGCGACATAAACATTCCAATTTTCGATGGCGCGGACTATTGTAATTGGAAATTACGCATCCTAAAGTTTTTACAGTTTAAGAAGTGTAAGGATGTGGCAGTACGTCCGAAAATGCAGACTGATGATGACAAGTGGGACGACAGGGATGTCCAGGCAAC
>NQII01000856.1:606442-620064 GCA_002778355.1 Clitarchus hookeri | reverse complement strand
GCCTCCCAAGCTTCACTGGCAGTATCTTTGTCCATTATCTTCTGATAGACTGCATCAGAAACCGTACAAATGATCATTGACTTAGCGTAGCAATTCGCTTTTCTATACAAATCACAAGCTTCTTTGTGATCTTTCACTTCCTGTTTCGTTGCGTCACCTTTTAACGAATCTGGTTTCTTCAACTTCTGATCGATACAATCTAATGCACCTTCATGGTAATCCAGTAAATCACGAATCTTTCGCTTCCAAATTGGCCAATCTGCTTCACTGGTCAGTGGTTTAATGTGCTTAGCAAACTCCATCGTCACTATGGATTCAGCAACACTTCACACTAAATGAACAAACTTTAATGATTTACTGAATAACAAATCATCTAAATAAAGCGACTGGGCCCATAACCTATTGAAGTAAAATGCCTTGAATACTAAAAGCACTTTATTATAAAAGATCGGACAAGCACTGTAGAGGTCGAACAACACAACACAACACAACACAACACAACTAAACAAGATAGCATAGAAGATAATGTGACAAAGAAGAAACCATAGAGATAGAAGTACTGACAAGTGGCGCTATCATAAGGAATTTTACTTAACACTTGAAACTAGATACTTTAACACTTTTTTAAATTCGAAGTCAAGTCGAAGCGAAGCTTGCATCATGCGAATGAATTTCACAGAAGAATCAAAGTCCAATGATTTAAAAATTTATATAATAATTAATAGTAGACTACAGTTTCAAGTGTATTCAATTCATTTGTACTGTTACTGCCAAATACATTTATGCCTACTAGACACTGAGCAATGGAATAAAACATATCCTAATTTTGTATTGCTGAAAAAACTGAAATATCCAAATTCTGCAAGGAAGTAGTCATTATACACTTAGATACCTACAAACTTTATAAAAACTACCATACTACATATATACAGTCCCATTTACACCACTACCGCACAGTGATTTTAATGGGTGGCTATCAACATTTGGCCTCTTCCCTTTCCTCCTCCAAGGACCCTTGTCAATGTCAGGCTAGATAGTAAACTTGCTAGATGTTGGTGGCATTAGGGCCTCAGGGCAAGAGAGTTGAGCCACTTTCACTGCTTACAAGGAAAGAGTGCAGTTCTTCCAAAAAGATGTATCAGCTGTGGTACGTACGTCAGCCCAACTCCCGCACGTGATAAATGCGTTAACTGTTATGACGTCGCTGCACATGTCAAAATTAGAAAGGCAAAGAAACATAAATTTTTTGATACAGAAAAAAACTGTATTTGTGTTATGTTATGGTCGGTCACCCTCCTACTAAAAAGCTTTCCACTGGTGTATGTCAGGCATGACATCTTGTTCACCTGACAAAAGAGAGAGAGGGAAAAAGAGAAAGAAAGAGACAAAGGAAAGTGTGTGGCTGTAAAAAACATTGGCTCCCTTTCCTAGGTGGCTGACAGACCCTCCTCAATGTCAAGCTGGTAGACTATCTCAGCAGGGTGGAGNCCATTGGCTCCCTTTCCTAGGTGGCTGACAGACCCTCCTCAATGTCAAGCTGGTAGACTATCTCAGCAGGGTGGAGCTTGGGATAAAAACTACAAACTTTGTTTGAAAAACAGTGTAAGTTGAACCTCTTTTCCATTGAGGTTTTCCTTTCCCAGCATGCTTCCTTCCATGGGAAAACTTTCAAAAGGCTGGCACAGCTCTACCTACAACCACTCGAACTAGAATGTAAATTATTCACAATTTTTGCAAAAATATTCGAATTTCCAATGCGAATAATTCATAAATTACTATTTGCAACTATTCGAATTTTCGAATATCCCCACACTCCTATTAATGATACTGGCTGCTGGTTTTGATACTAGTTTCGGTGGGAAAAAATAAAATGTTAAAAATTTTTTACTTTTCATTCAAAGATTTTTTTATTTGAAGATGAAGGTACAAAAGTCTTCAATTTGACTTCGAAAATGTGAAGCTTCGCACACCCCTACTTGTCGCCAATTCACAAGCTGCCATGCAAACCGTTCCCGGGGAAAGGTCACATATGCTCAGGTCGTAATAGCACATGTCATAAGGGACACTACAATTACAGACCCTGCTCCACTAGCTGCCTGGATATGGTACTGGTGGATATAGACCTGTCCCCAGCTGCCAAGACATATTCCTAGATGGTGCGCAGCGATGCTCGTGGAGTGTTACAGCCTGTCACACAACAAAGTGATCCTACCTGCTGGTGGTTTGCCGGGGTCACCCCGAGCCTTCTCAACAGGTGCATGCACCCTCCTCTTCCCTTTGTCCACCACTAACCCACAGTGTAAGTACAATGGTTCAAGTGGCGAGCAATGAATTGAAAAGTCCAACCTACCTCTCGCAGACAGGCAATGAGGCCTCTCTCAAACTCGTCCAGCTGGGCAAAGGCTTGTTGAATGTGTCGTTGGGACATGCTGCTGTTCGCAGAACTTGACTATGTGACTTACACTTCTCAAACTGGTAATAAGGCTTTATTCAGTGTTTTGCAACTANGCTGTTCGCAGAACTTGACTATGTGACTTACACTTCTCAAACTGGTAATAAGGCTTTATTCAGTGTTTTGCAACTATGAATGATGAAGAGACATGTATGCCCCCTAGGAGAACATCCACATCAGCAAACCACATTAAACGCAAATGGGACATATGTTGGGCTATGATGATACTGTATGGCAACCTTTGTTGTACTCACACAATTTGTTCATGGTGATAATTTTTTGAAGTTATAAACTTCTTTTAACGCATTGAGGGTAAAAGTTTAGTGTGCAACGGAAGTTGCGCGCGCACAGTATAACGAAATTCGACAGTGAACGTGATAGGGGTAAAACCCAACACGGATGCACGTATAGTTGCGCGTGCACAACAGTGAACGTGGTAGGGGTATAACCCAACGCGCATACACGTATCGTCTAACTATATACAAACGCAAGGTACACANAACAGTGAACGTGGTAGGGGTATAACCCAACGCGCATACACGTATCGTCTAACTATATACAAACGCAAGGTACACAACATAGCACGTGGTTATATTTCAAACCGACAGAAAATCAGTACATGTAATAGGGAAATTGAAAAACTTTTCATTTATATTAGTAATTCATTGTGAATATATAAATATCTTAAACTGTATAAAAATAAATATTATTTTTATTTAATTATGTTCTTTAATCAAACCTTTATTAATTGTATTTAATGTCTCTCTTTGGTCATTTTATCGTTTTTCCTACTTACATAAATTACTTGCATACGTAATAAAATTTTATTTTAGTCACGCCAAAGAAGTATAACTTCTAAGAACGCATGTACATAAGTACACGCACCCATATTTTTTTTGCAAATGAGTGTATTAGCATTGAACTTTCCAACCAGACAATAATAAACGTAGGCACAGGGTACCTACCTGTGTAGAGTGCCAGCAGGCCTTTCTCCTGGAGAAGACGTCTCTGTGCCGACACGATATGCCATGTCACCACCGCTTCCACACAGCAGCGCAGCCGTGGAGACACACTGCTACTGGTGCTGAGCGCTGGGCTGCCAACACCACGCACGAAGCCAGCCAGGTCTGCCACCCGCGCCACTTCCGCAGCATACGTCAGACACTGCGGCGAACCCAGTACTCAAAACTCACTGTCTCTGCTACTTCTCAGCTGAACTACACGTACCACACTGCCCTTAATACAGGCCGCCANAGTACTCAAAACTCACTGTCTCTGCTACTTCTCAGCTGAACTACACGTACCACACTGCCCTTAATACAGGCCGCCATATTCTGCCGGAATATACTGATTATAAATGCGGTGTGAGAAAAAAAACGTTCTTCATGGGAAGATGTGGAACAAGGCTTCACTTTCTATGTTCAGATTTAAAATAGGATGCCATAAATAACAACTGTTTAATAAGAGTGATAATTTGTATACAATAACTTGTAATTAATGAATAGTTCACAGACTACTGATTTTATTTCATAGGATTAGTTGCATGAAATTGGCATTGTCAACATTATAGTTTTTAAATTACTTATCACTTAATACTACTAAATATTACAATTATGCAGAAAACTGTACTATTAAGTTAATTAAATGTTTGGAATACCTACACATTTTACTTATACTAAACATATTTTTATATTACCTATCAAAGTAGAAATTATTTTCCTTATTTATTTTAAAGTAATTATTATTTTGCACTATAAAATTCAGCATTTATATTTCTGATACAGGATTTCTGTTCTACGTAGAAGTTTAATGACAGCAACTTAATATAAGTGTAATTTATGTAGTTTTGTTTGCACTCGAGAGTGTCACGGACCTATGCTTATTATGTGATGTCTTTGGCAGTAATCATGTGTGAAGTCAGAGACTAAGGTGGGCATTCTTGATAATTTAAATGGTTCTGCAGTACAAATTATTCACAGCAATAAAACTCTCAGTTTACTGCACCATCCTAACCGAAAGGAATTACGCAGTTTCTGCCATCAGAACATGTAAGGATGTAGTAGGAAGGGGCAGGGCTTTAAAAGAAGAGCCCAGCTTCTTTTAGTTTTTTAATGTATTTTTCAAGAAAAAAAAAAAAAAATAGTGAAGCTGAGCAGCTCCATAACTGACATCGCCTGGGTAACGTCTCTTGCAGTCCGCATTACATGCCCAGTAGTGGAAAAGCATGCTTATCCCGTGTGTTAAACAATGCTGCAATATCGGAACCTTCTAATATATATGTACAGATGACAAGATTTCTGGCCCAGTGGAGAGATAAGAGTTTATGAATGCTCGCTCGCAATGCCGGAGAAAATTGATGAACTGATGGCAGAATTTTCCCACTGCATNTCGGAACCTTCTAATATATATGTACAGATGACAAGATTTCTGGCCCAGTGGAGAGATAAGAGTTTATGAATGCTCGCAATGCCGGAGAAAATTGATGAACTGATGGCAGAATTTTCCCACTGCATAAAAAAAAAAAAAACACCCATATATTAATAAAATTGCAATACACTATCAAAATGCATTACTTAAATTTTTTTCTTTTTTTATAGTGTCCCGATGCAGAATTCAATACAAATAACAGAAAATTAAATTTAAATCTTCTTTATTTTAATTTATTTCTCTTATATTTCTTTTTACATGTAAGCCAATGTTGTAAAGGAGGTGTATTTACAGACGTGTATTAGGTATTTAAAGTTAAATATATTTTCAAAGAGGGCAACATATCATTATTTTCTTTCTGTATGCAATAAAATCCATGTGTGTTATTATAGCACTTAAACTCAAACTATATTAAATTAAATTGCCTTTTTTACAGCTCGTTAGTGTTTGAATGTGTAGTTCAGCTTGAGAAGTAGAGTTGAGGTAGTAATTGGCCATCTACCTCTGGGTGCATGTTTTAATTTCAGGGTTTATATCTTTTCGGTTTTTGTGGTTTTATGTTTATTTTTTTGTCTGTGTTATACGTAGTACATAATTGTACTAAATTTAATACTAAATTTTTTTGGGTTATTTGGAATAGAATAAGTTTGCTTACTGATTATAATTACAGCAAAATTTCAGTATAAATCTAATGTTCTTTTAACTTTAAAGTATATATTTCAAATCCCCTGCAAACGTAATATCATTAAATACTTGTTCAGTATAACATATTTTTAGTTGAGTTGAGAGATTTGGGCGGCTCTTAACAAGGTCTTGAGAGCTGATGAGGGTGAAATGAGGTGAGAATGGAGCAGTGCTGAGGGCAAACGGGAAGACCCCAAGAAAATCTGCTGACCACCGGCATCGTCCGTCATGATTTCCAATTGCAAAAATCATCACGACCACAAGGATTTGCCCTTCCTCCACTTAAACCATTGTCCCCCAGGCTGAAGCAAAAGAAGTTAATTACAATGCTTGAGGATAAGGAACATTACATCATACATTACAGGACTCTGAAGCTAGCATTATCCCATGACCACCAGGTGACGAGGAGACATAGTGACCTCGAATTCGTGCAGTGGCCATGGTTAAAAGCCTACATCGATCCGAATACAGAAAAGAGGAAAGCTGCAAGCAATGATTTTGAGCATGATTTCTTCAAGCTTGCCAACAACTCTGTGTTTGGCAAGCTAATGGAGAACAAAAGGAAGCGACAAAGGATGGGACTGGTGTGCTGTGAAATGAGGCTAGGGAAACTCGTAGCGAAATCAGTGTACAAGGACAGAACCATTTACTAGAACTGAGCGGATACCGATACCTGATATTAAATACTTAAACACAGACTGATAATACATAAGATTATGGAAACCCTTCCAGAACCAATTTTCTTTTTGAGACATTTTCATTCATGAGGATAATAAGGTGGTGGCTTTGGAGTAGGACAGGCTCAACTGCTGCTGTTTTGAGGCAGCAGTTGCAGTTCTTATTCCAAGAACTAAACTGTCCGTCACCCAACATGGGGATGGGAGGGCGGGTGAAACTACCCTGCTGTGAGATAATCATCTACTGTAAGTGTGAGGGAGAGAGTGAGATGCTGTGACAGGCTCTGTAAGAGATAATCATCTACAGCCTGTATTGCAGGCCACTCTGCAGCTCCACCTCATCATTTCAGTATTTAGAATCTTTTGAAAGCAATATGAAATCTAACATTCATTACCTGGCAACTGGCAGTGCTTCAATTTCACTTCCAGTAAAATAAATAAGATTGTGCTGAATTTAAAAATTATACATATTAATACATTTTAATTTTCTGAACATAAACAAAGTTGAATTATGCTTGAGAAATGTGGTACATAACCTTGTAGATTTAATATTTTTTATTTGATAAGTTTAAAACATAAATTGTTTAAGTTGCCCTTACCTAAGATTTAAAACATATTACTGAAGTATTTTTTGAATGCTGCTTTTATTCTCCTATCTTGAAGAATTTATGTGAAATTAATTTTCCTATTGTTTTGTACGTTTACTTAAAGCAACTAATAGTACATTGTGTGACACTGACTTTAACACAGATCTCCATCAGCTTTCCAAAATACTTTTAGTGAAAGTAGAAGTCTTTCAGTTCATTACTCATACGTCCATTGTATCTGTATCAGATATTGGCTGTACTGGCAAGGAAGTATCGGTAAAAGTCTGCATCAGCTCAGCACTACCACTTACCACGAGAAGCTTGCCCACATACGACTACAGTGGAAACTCAATCCATCGAGCACCCATAGATCAAAAGTCAGTTTCCACAGAAAATTTTCTGTGGCCCCAACAAAATTCCTATGAAAATAATGATAAAAATGTCAGTTTTTGCCTAACTCAAAATTCAATTTTTACCACATCGATTGAACAAAAATTTCTGTAGCATCGCCGAAAATTACATGCTCCAATCATTAAACAACTAAGTATTAACAAAAAAGTATAACTATCAACTGTACTCACCACGGCATACAAAGTCAGTATACAGTACATTATGTACATATGCACAAGTGATACTAATAGATAACACAAATAAAATAAATTTTCAACACACATTGTTTATGCTTACATCGCACTGCCCTGCGTATAGTAATATTTATGTAATTTACCACTTCCAAAATAACCTGCTGTTGATTTCGTAAAAATATTNATTAATTACATAAGAATTGTTCCCCTATAAAAAAAAAAAAAAAAAAAAAAAAAACAACAACAACTTCTGGAAAATGTGGAAACACAGTACATATATGTATGTATGAAATATGTACTGTGGATTTTTTATTAGATGTTCAGCAAGCAATTACAATGTTTACGGTGGCAGCCATGGTGGTTACGACCAGCAACCACAAGGAACAGAAGTGCAATATTTTCGAGATATTGATTCGCGATGTGACGTTGCCAACAGCACTCGCAAGTTTTTCACTTGAATATTTTTTCATCAAAATTACGAATGCATAAATGTATAAATGTAACACAAATAATTTTGCCTGGAAAGTAAACAAAAAAGGCAATGCAAAATTAAGGAAACCCAATTCACTTCATTTTCTCGATCACAATATTAAAGACATTTTTATTTCTTAGCTAGTAACTGCGACTGTTGTTATTTGCTCTATGGATAATATTTCCGCTACGTCTGCAACTATGTATTTCCTGTCCATGTGGTTTCAAAAGAGGTGTTTAAATACAGTTTTTTGTTATGTTTGAGTGTAAGCGCACAGGAAAAAATTTTAATGGATTTTTTTTTCTTTCTTTCTTTCATATTGTAATGACGCAGTAGTATTCATTTTCGGGATAAACGGTTAATTTTATATCGTTTAACGGGGATTCGTAATATTTTATAGGTATTTGAAATTAAAGCAGCGGTAGTTTGTTTATCTGGCATCCGGTTGCCGTTTCACGAAACCTTAGTTTTTGTTACCTGTCAGTATTAGTGATAGAAGCTTTCCTAACTGCGTCAACAGTTTTTGTTCTAGAAGTTCGATTATCTTTTAACTGACGATGCAGTTCGTAGGGCTACGCAGTTCAATATGGCTACGCAGTTTGGAATAGCCTGTGAAAGAGAGGCCGGCCCACACCATGCTTTTGTTTGCGGCGAGGAGTGGGGGGTAGGCACACAGCGAAGTAATATACAGAGTGCCTACCATCCACATGGGCAGATAACTGACAACGGCCGAACAGTCGGCAACAAGCAACCAGTGCCAAGGCCGCCTCGGGCGTGGCAAATAGCCCCCACATCGGCAACTTTATCCTGCTCATTTAATTCTCTGCCGGTGTGGGAGGTCGTTAGTTACAGTCGCGATGGAAGTTTTTCAGATGTGAATGAACAATCAATAAACGATTGTGGCGCTGCACTGTATTTTTTCGGTTTATTTGTGAATCTGTTCGTACTCTAAATACAGACCAATTAAATGTGAACTGCATCATCTTTATAATAAATAAAAGTAAAGAATAATAAACCGGAACTAGACTTCATTATTCAACATTTAATTGGTGTATTTTTTAAAGAGTTTCATGCTGCTACCACTGAGCTAACCCAGTTGCAACTTCCAGCCGTCAATACCAGACGCTGTATCGTTACAAATATGGCACCTAACTGTGAGGCTGCCACGTTGCAATATGTCAACACTTCTTGGTTCCCTTGAGAACTTTATAACAAGGTTCTACTGTATTATGAATGTTTTCTTTAATATTCCCGTTTGTATTGTTTTATTTTAGTTAAACTTGACAAATATCTAACACAGCCCTATCAATATGTTCAACATAACAATTAATGAGGTTGGGTTTTGTTTTGGTTGACTAATATGTCTAGTTCACATCTACAGAATGTTCGCATCTATGGAATTTTTATGTCAGTCCCCTGAAATTCGATGGATAATTTCCACTGTAGAAAATGAGACTATTTTATCGATAAACAAATATATGCTGGGTTCTCCGTCCTAGACCTCTCCGAAACAGTAATGTATCGCTTCGACTACGACGTAGTGAGACGACGGTATGGTGATCGATACGACTTGGTATACACGGATACCGATAGCTTCATCTATTCTTTCTACACTGAGGATTTTTACCGGGACCTAGCTACTGATCCTGCGTTCAGCGCAGAATTCGACATGTCCTGCTACCCTGCTGATCATCCTTGTTACTNGTATGGTGATCGATACGACTTGGTATACACGGATACCGATAGCTTCATCTATTCTTTCTACACTGAGGATTTTTACTGGGACCTAGCTACTGATCCTGCGTTCAGCGCAGAATTCGACATGTCCTGCTACCCTGCTGATCATCCTTGCTACTNTGGGACCTAGCTACTGATCCTGCGTTCAGCGCAGAATTCGACATGTCCTGCTACCCTGCTGATCATCCTTGTTACTCCCCAACCAACGCCAAAGTGTTGGGGAAGTTTAAAGATGAGTGTGGAGGGGCAATTATGACCAAATTTGTTGGGCTTCGGAAATTGTATTGCTACAAGTGTAAGGGATATAAATAGTTCAAATGGAGTGCAGAAATGCATTGTTAAAAACAAGATTCTCTTTGAAGATNTACAAGTGTAAGGGATATAAATAGTTCAAATGGAGTGCAGAAATGCATTGTTAAAAACAAGATTCTCTTTGAAGATCACAAGTGTGTCCTGCACCAAATGTGTACAATGCAAGTCAATGTACAAACCATTCGTTCTCACCTACATGTTCCCTACAGTGAATGCATCAATAAGTTGGCTATGACATGGAAGGACGATAAGAGACGCATACTGGATGATGGAATACGTACTGCACCATATGGATATATTGACTCAATTATGAGTATTTATTACTATGATGACATTGCTTCCACTCACACCCTCCTCTTCCACACAATTATTTGACCAAGACTTGCAGTTGAATGTCATAGCTTTTTCGAGTTGTTCCAGCAGCATACTGTAGCTCATACAAGACGTGTTATTTTTTCTTGTCAAGTGTGTCACCGGTATGCTCTGTGGAGATTCTGTTTTTGTTTTCTTCAATNTACAAGTGTAAGGGATATAAATAGTTCAAATGGAGTGCAGAAATGCATTGTTAAAAACAAGATTCTCTTTGAAGATTACAAGTGTGTCCTGCACCAAATGTGTACAATGCGAGTCAATGTACAAACCATTCGTTCTCACGTACATGTTCTCTACAGCGAATGCATCAATAAGTTGGCTGTGACATGGAAGGACGATAAGAGACGCATACTGGATGATGGAATACATACTGCACCATATGGATATATTGACTGAATTATGAGTATTTATTACTATGATGACATTGCTTCCACTCACACCCTCCTCTTCCACACAATTATTTGACCAAGACTTGCAGTTGAATGTCATAGCTTTTTCGAGTTGTTCCAGCAGCACACTGTAGCTCATGCAAGACGTGTTATTTTTTCTTGTCAAGTGTGTCACCGGTATGCTCTGTGGAGATTCTGTTTTTGTTTTCTTCAATAGCAGGTTGGGGCTTTGGGCCAAGCTGCCTATGTGTGTGTGCTTGTTTTTTTTTTCCCCCAACAGCACACTGTAGCTCGTGCAAGAGTGATGTTCATCTTGTCAGGTGTGTTGTTGCTGATGGCTGGTGGCACACTATAGCTCATGCAGGAGGTATTTCTATCCTGTCAGGTGTGTCACCGATATGACCTGTGGGGGACCTGTTGTTTGGATTCATTTGATGCAATCTACTGTTTCACACCTCACAATATCTCATGTGCACTTGTGCGCAGGATTTGTCATCTATGTTGGGTCTCCAACCTGCGGTTTATAGCCACTTCCCAGAGCACTAAACGCCTATCATAGTGGGTGTTATGGGTGCTAAATGGTATTTGTATCACATGCATGCACTGCAGTAACTGGTAGTCGTATCGTACTTGTTGTTCCGCTTAATTTGCGCTGCCCCCCCCCCCCNCTTGTTCTGTGGCTGTCGTCTTTCATTGCGTTTCCTGTGTCTGCTTCGATTTTTTTGTTTTTTAGGTGGGAAATTTTATTTTCCTGTGTCTCATAAACAGCCTGTACACTATGCTTGCGACAACACAATTGTTTTTTTTTAATGCAAACATGCAAAATCTTTGCATATAGAAAATTCAACTGTGTTGTTTTTTGGCTGGCATAGTATATTGCCCTCAGTCCCAAGCCCGGGGAGCTGTGCACATGGTTATGCCATGTGGACGGTAAAGTGCGAGGTGAGACGTCGGTGGTGAACAGCGGAAATAGTCATCCTTCTGCAATGGACAAAATTTTTTATATACANAAGTGCGAGGTGAGACGTCGGTGGTGAACAGCGGAAATAGTCATCCTTCTGCAATGGACAAAATTTTTTATATACATTTGAGAGAAGAGAGAGAGAGAAATAAAGAGATAGAGAGAGAGAAATAAAGAGAGAAATAATGAGATAGAGAGAGAAGAGCATGAAGTGAAAAAATCAGAATGCCAGAGCATGAGAAGGCAAAGTGGAATAATAGAGCAGGAGGTTGGGAATCGGGGGGAAAAAAAAAAAAAAAGAAATTCCGAGTGTAGAAAGGTAAATTCCGAGGGAAAAACAAGATGGATGCTGCTAATGAGGAATGACAGAGCAGGAGGTTTTGGCATGATGACATCCAAGATGGCGGCCAGCTCGTCCCAAGCCAGGAGCCAGTTGCGCCATTTCATTCTACTCACACGCTCATGTTCGCTGCTGTGCACAGACAATCTATACGGGCTGCCGTGTGTCTGACTATAGGCTGTGCGCCCTTGGAATGTTAACATGACATTGGCGAACGTCAATGGCTGGTAGTGCTGTGCGATCGATAAGTAACCACCCACACCGTTGGTTTTGTACTTTGTTTCCTTCTACGTTCAGACACACTTTAATTATTAGATTTTTTTTTAAAGAAAAGGAATAAACAGGCTGTAGGCATAAAGTTTTCAGTAAACGAAAATGTCAGCGTGCGACTGATTATATTAAGAAGTCAAGCTTAGTAATAATAGTGTGAATATCATGCAATAACACATGGCCGCCTGTTAAACAGCGTTGCTTCAAATCATCACCTTGAAAAGCAGTGTAGTCGCTTCACGTCTGCAGCAAACTTAATATGTCCTGAAAACGTTCCATGTTCACTACCACGTGCATCATAATTTCTAAGTAAAGCAGGCTTATAGAATTGCTCATGCGCTACGGTTCATTGATGTTTACACAAGAGGGGTTTATTAATCATCTATCCTTAGCATGATATTTACGTGTCGTAAAATAATTTATTGAACAAAATTTAGTCATAAGATATTACGTATGTTATCAATATTGGTGCAAATTAACTTTAAACACTCGTTACTTGCATCTCTAGAAACGTGCTGTTACTTGTATGTTTACAATGTACGACTTGCTGAAAACGTAAAGTGAACAACTATTAATTTATTTATTAAAATTTGGCTACTACTGCGATATAGTGTGTGCTGTTGGACCACTGTCTTCCACAATATGTAATGTTATTTCAGCATCACGTACCACGAGGCATCTTGAATGTTTTATTGCAGACGTTGCATGTTGCAGAATAACTATCCATTTTGGTGTAGAAATTAAGTGTAGTACTTGTTTTTTTTCACTTTCTAGTTTTGAAGCTGAAGACTTATGCTAGAAGTATTAATTTTTTTTTGTGGTATATGATAATATAATTCTTTGACCGGTGTCGTATACCGGCGAATTTCACTACAACCGGCAGGCAACTGACGCGGCCTATGAGTGATAGCCGCTTTCTTTCTACTGATCACAACTTTCGACTGATAGAAGCTTGTTGGTGTTGGAGTATTGCGAAGTAATCAAAACTTCGCAACGTGTTCAAAGCTTCGAATGTGGTGAATATTAAATTTTCTTGCTTCGTCAATTTGAATAAACAAAACACCCTTGATTCGATTAGCATAATCGAAGATTCACACAGGCCTAATGTTGGTCTTTGCCCACACTGAGTCGNAAGTGCGAGGTGAGACGTCGGTGGTGAACAGCGGAAATAGTCATCCTTCTGCAATGGACAAAATTTTTTATATACACTTGAGAGAAGAGAGAGAGAGAAATAAAGAGATAGAGAGAGAAATAAAGAGAGAAATAATGAGATAGAGAGAGAAGAGCACGAAGTGAAAAAATCAGAATGCCAGAGCATGAGAAGGCAAAGTGGAATAATAGAGCAGGAGGTTGGGAAT
>NQII01000856.1:581467-606388 GCA_002778355.1 Clitarchus hookeri | reverse complement strand
AAAATCTGAGTGTAGAAAGGTAAATTCCGAGGGAAAAACAAGATGGATGCTGCTAATGAGGAATGGCAGAGCAGGAGGTTTTGGCATGATGACATCCAAGATGGCGGCCAGCTCGTCCCAAGCCAGGAGTCAGTTGCGTCGTTTCATTCTACTCACATGCTCATGTTCGCTGCTGTGCACAGACAATCTATACGGGCTGCCGTGTGTCTGACTATAGGCTGTGCACCCTTGGAATGTTAACATGACATTGGCGAACGTCAATGGCTGGTAGTGCTGTGCGATTGATAAATAACCACCCACACCGTTGGTTTTGTACTTTGTTTCCTTCTACGTTCAGACACACTTTAATTATTAGATTTTTTTTAAAGAAAAGGAATAAACAGGCTGTAGGCATAAAGTTTTCAGTAAACGAAAATGTCAGCGTGCGACTGATTATATTAAGAAGTCAAGCTTAGTAATAATAGTGTGAATATCATGCAATAACACATGGCAGCCTGTTAAACAGCGTTGCTTCAAATCATCACCTTGAAAAGCAGTGTAGTCGCTTCACGTCTGCAGCAAACTTAATATGTCCTGAAAACGTTCCATGTTCACTACCACGTGCATCATAATTTCTAAGTAAAGCAGGCTTATAGAATTGCTCATGCGCTACGGTTCATTGATGTTTACACAAGAGGGTTTATTAATCATCTATTCTTAGCATGATATTTACGTGTCGTAAAATAATTTATTGAACAAAATTTAGTCATAAGATATTACGTATGTTATCAATATTGGTGCATAATTAACTTTAAACACTCGTTACTTGCATCTCTAGAAACGTGCTGTTACTTGTATGTTTACAATGTACGACTTGCTGAAAACGTAAAGTGAACAACTATTAATTTATTTATTAAAATTTGGCTACTACTGCGATATAGTGTGTGCTGTTGGACCACTGTCTTCCACAATATGTAATGTTATTTCAGCATCACGTACCACGAGGCGTCTTGAATGTTTAATTGCAGACGTTGCATGTTGCAGAATAACTATCCATTTTGGTGTAGAAATTAAGTATAGTACTTGTTTTTTTTCACTTTCTAGTTTTGAAGCTGAAGACTTATGCTAGAAGTATTTTTTTTTTTTTGTGGTATATGATAATAAAATTCTTTGACCGGTGTTGTATACCGGCGAATTTCACTACAACCGGCAGGCAACTGATGCGGCCTATGAGTGATAGCCGCTTTCTTTCTACTGATCACAACTTTCGACTGATAAAAGCTTGTTGGTGTTGGAGTATTGCGAAGTAATCAAAACTTCGCAACGTGTTCAAAGCTTCGAATGTGGTAAATATTAAATTTTCTTGCTTCGTCAATTTGAATAAATAAAACACCCTTGATTCGATTAGCATAATCGAAGATTCACACAGGCCTAATGTTGGTCTTTGCCCACACTGAGTCGAAGGCTCTTCTTGAAATCTTGGTTCCTCCGCTCAGTGGGGTTGGCTTGTGGGTGGTATGGTGGGGTAGTCCAAGTTTCTAACCCCCATTAATTACAGGTGGTCTGCCACTTACATCCTGTAAATTGAGTCCTGTTGTCCATGAGTATGGCTTGAGGGTATCCCCAATGGAAAATATATCATTCTCAAACTATCGGTTTATCCTGGGGGCCCTCTGGCTTGGTAGAGAGAAAGATTCCACCCAGCAGGAAAACAAGTCTGTTACAACGATGATGTACCGGTTACCCTGCGTACTTTGGGGGTAAGGCCCCATAAGGTCAGCAGCCAGGTGAGTCCAGGGTGTTTGGGGTCGGCGATGTTTTCCGGTGGGCTTGGATATCAGGTAGGCCTTACCTCTGCAGCACGTTTCGCACCCTATCACATATTGCCATATATTGCAACCCTTCCCGTCCCAGATGTATCTTTCCCCAATGTCTCAGAGAGTCTCTTTCACCCCGGGGTGTCCGGCCTGACAGTGGTCGTGATGGTGTCTGCAGATGTCCGCCTGCAGTTCTTTTAGCACCCAGATCTTCCGTGTAGCGCCAGGGTTGTGGTTCTGTGACCAAATAATCCCGTCTCAGAGTTGGAAGCGTTGGGGCAGGTTTGTAAGGAGGTTCTTGGCTTCCAGATACTTCTGTTGGTAGTAATTTAGCTGATATCTGCTGATTTATAGTTGGAGGAGGCGGATATCCTCCGCTGGGTTTCGTACTACTGCGTGTGGAGTAGTCATATGTTCGCACTCCTCATCTTCCTTCATTCCTTCATGGAGGTCTGGTTGACGAGATAGGGTGTCAGGTAAGTTGTTTAGTTTCCCAAAGGCAGTGCTGCACCTGGAAATAAAGTTTTGTGAGGAGCATTGCTCATCTCCCCAGCTTGGTGTTGGTATTTCGAGGTTCGTGGAGCCATTGGAGGGCTTCGCTGTATGTTCGGAGTATGAAACGTCTCTCTTCCAAATGGTAGCAATACTTCCATGTCGCCCAAATCACCGCTAGACACTCTTGCTCGTCGATGTAGTACTTCAGTTCTGTGCTGTTTAACCAAGTGCTGGCGTAAGCGATGACCTGTGGGTGTCCTTCCGGGTCTTCCTGGTACAAGACAGCGCCCAAATCATCTTGGCACGCATCAAATTCAAGGATGAGGGGTTTCCCTTCCTGTGGCCTGTAAAGCAGTCTGATATTCCAGAAACTATCTTTGAGGTTCTGGACGGCCTTTGGTGTTCGCTGCTTCATCATCATAGGGCGTCCTTCCCTAGGAGGTTGTTAAGGGGGCCAGCAACTGGGCGATGTCGGGCATAAACTCTCTCAACCAGTTGCATAATCCGAGGGAGTGCCGCAACTGTTGTTTGATGCTTTATTAATTGGCCTCTTCTATGGTGCGTATTGATCCTGAATGGGGAAAGTTTCCTTTGGCGGATACCACGTGCCCCAAGCAGTCTATGTTCCTTTTACAGAAGTGGCTCAATGCTAATTTGCAAGACAGTTCAAGCATTTTGAGTCGCTCTAGTACTCGTTAGAGGTGGACGTGATCTTCTTCCCAAGACAAAGAGTAAACGATGATGTCATGTAAGTACGAAAAACTGAATTCTCCAATGTACCCTGATAGCAATTTTGCGGACATCAGTCTCTGGAAGGTCGCGGGTGCATTCTTAAAGCCAAATGGCATTATCTTGAATTGGAGGGTTTCCCCCTCAGGTGTAGTGAATGCAGTATATTTCTTACTGTCAAGGTGAACGACTATTCGTCAGTATCTGGTCTGCATGCTGAAGACCTGGACGTCACCTATGTCATTCAACGTATGGATCAGATTAATTGCTGGGGGAGCTATAGGGTGTATAATGTCATTCAGCACCTGGTAATTAACGCAGAAGCGTAACTACTCATCTTACTTCGGTACTAGCACGAAGCTTAAATTATAGGGTGAGTCCGATGGTCCCACCATCCCTTGTTCCTTCAAGGCTTTCACTTGACGTGTGACGACCTACGGAAAGGGACATCATGTAAAAGAGCGAGATATTTTTAATTCTGCGCCACGTCAGTTATGCAGGTTGGGGGCGGACTCTAATGTGGAGGCGTCTGTAAAATGACCCGTCGGCCTTGCGCAGGTCCCTTTTATATTGTAGGATGCATCGGGCGCCTACTTGGTACAAAGTCTGTGAGGGCGAGGTGATGCCTATGGTCAATCGACACACGGGCTCGGGCTAGCTTACCACTGGTGTTGTTCCTTTGCGGCAGACGCTGGCCCTGGCTGGACGACTTCGGCTCTGGCTGGAGCGGATGGCTGGGCAGGCTGGCTCTGCTGTCGCCTGCTGGTGACCAGGGTGCTGGCCGGCCGGCTGCCGAGCATGTGGTCGGCTGGTGCTGGTGCCAAGCTAGTGTCCTCTGGGTTAAATTGTACCACTCCCAACGGGAGAGTGTGCCCCTGGCGGAGTAGTTTGACCGCGGGGTGAGCAGCTCCGGGAACCCTAACTGGGAGACCAAATAGGTTGGTATGGAGGGTAGTGGAGTGAGGCTCCACTAATTGCCGGGCGGCTTGTGCTCTCTCTCGTGGGAACTTACAACTGAGGGTTGGTGTAGGTTGGTTACTTAGTGGTGATGAAATGCAAGGATAACAACTGTACTCCGGACGTTCCTCCTGCTCCCTCGTCAGTGAGCGAACGTCATGAACAGGAATGTTCATCCTGTAGAGTGCGGCAGGCAACAAACTCCTAGCTAAAGTGTACTCCAGGAGTACCTGGGTCAGGCTTAGTCAGGCCTGGCACCCCCTCCGGCGAGATTATATGCTCTGGAGGGAATGGGTTAGCTGACTTAGTTGGCCCAGATGATTCATCATGTGTCTTTCTAGTGGTTGGGGCTCTACTGTACCTGTGCACCGGGTACCTTTCGTACCGGATCCACAGTATGGGTGGCCGTCGAACTTGTTCTTGTGTGTGACGTACGTGGTCCCCGTTAGGGACTGCCCGCAGTACTACTCTACATTGGAAACTTGCTGCCGATTCGCGGTCCCCTGCCGCTCCCTTCGAGGTCGACGCTTACCAGAATGGGGAAAAGACACATGTTCACTACAGAGTTAGGAAAGACAGAATTTAGCTAGACTACGTGTTTTATTCTTTTGAGAATAGAAACACGGTGACCCATACTACCTCCTATCTCTACACACACTAGGTGATCAACGGATTTTGTACAAGAGCAAGACAGGTGAAGGTGCCTGTCGCCTTGAGAAGCCTGGATTGAAGAGCGGGCGAGAGCTGACAATTAAGTAGTTGTGAAAACAACTGGACCCTAATTGTGGCTTGTAGTCCTGAAGAGACCCGAGTCACCACGTGTGGTGTGTGTGTCGGGTATGGTGACTCTTGACTCCAAGTGTCAGGGGGTAGCAACGAATCTTCGGCTGCCATGTTAGAGAAGGCGTTGTTGGCTGAAGAACTGGTAGAAAACAGGAAGGTCTGGGAGAGTCCTGAAGAGGACTGTGACTGTGCAGTAGAAAGCATTAGTACAACTTGTGTTGTGGCGAGCTACATGGGAACTGGTGTTGGCTCCTTAGGGAGGAGCAGGAATGACAGGGAGTCCTAGGACTAGATGGTGCTAGGGCTAGCTGCCTCCCTGCTTTGCCTCAAGTGGCATTTCTGCTGGGTGCACTGCATTATATTCTTCTTGGGTGGAGGGTTCCAGCGTGCTTGGTTTTCTCACGGTATTCTTTGGCCACCTCCCTTTCAGGTTCGGACCCGACGGCGTCTCTGCTACCATTTCTTGGCATGGTGGCGGCAGGAAGGTTTGAGTGTGATTGCGGGCGGTATCTGCTACTCGCTTAGCTGCAAACTCTTCCATGCCCGTAGCTGCTTCTCAGCGGGTTTACAAGTTGTGGGGGCGACTGTGTGACTTCCTATCATTATGTGTGTGTTGGTCTTGGAGGTGGCCAGTCGGGGTTATATTCCCTCTGGGGCACATGAGGATGCGGAGTCGAATAGTAATAATGAGTAGGAAGCGTCACGCATAACACTTAATTCATTATTAACTTCTTTCTCCCTGCTGACACACGATAAGGGCGGCAGTACACTGGTTTATCGCTAGTTAGCCATATCTCATGCTGGATACTGAGTGTCTGACGCAATTATCCCCCATGACCAAAAGCAGTGGCATGGTTGTTCAGAATTTCAAATCATTGTTGGAATTTGGGTTCTTCAAGACGGTGGTTTATGTCTTCCGGGTTGATCAGGGGCGGCTCGATAGCCTCGGGTCTGTATTCCCAGTTTACCGTCACTCTCTCCTTGCTACAGATGTAAATGCACCTATGGACACAGTCCATAACACAGTGTTGTTGTAGCTATGGCTGCCCCAGGATCACATCCTCCGTAATATCTAGGGATACTCTCCGTTCTGTCGGGATTTAATGTTTCGGTTTAAGTGTACCATGAGGGGTGTTCTTCCTTCTACAGGTAACACCTGAGAGGCTCTTTCCATGTGTATTTTGCAGGTCTGAAGAGAAATTTTCTCTAGCTGTCCCAGGGTCAGGAGATTTTCCCTTAAAAAGTTCCCCGTGGCAGCCAAATCGAGTAGAGCGGTGATGAGTCCGTCGTTTACTTCCACATCAATTCTAGGGGCTTCTGGGAGGTTCAGCTCTATGATCAACGTCTGGATGTTGACGGACCCATCATTCTTGATGGTGGTGGCGGCCCGCCTTGCCCCCCAGCTCCGGCATTTCCGGACTGCATTTTGTTTTCTTTCTGTTCGATGGCCCGTGGGTCGGGCATGTTCTCTACTCGTGTTGCCTTCTTTTTCTCTCCCCACCTACCTGGCAGACTTTGTGGGACAGTCATAATTAAAGTGCCTCCCCAGGCAGTGCAAGCACCGTGGGAGGGCTGGGGTGGAAGGGGAAGCCAGCAGGGGTGGAGGAGTAAGGGAGGGCGCTCACCCTTTCTGCTTCACCTCCGCTTTTCCCTTGCCCTCCTTACTGCGGTCAAAGGCCACCTGCGCCTTGTAGTTTTTCTCTCTCTTGTGCGCTCTACCAGTTCTTGTATACACTGGGGGCAAGGGATTTGTAACAAGTTCCTTATATCTGGTAAGAGCATGCATGTGATCACCCGCATGCTGCTCTCTTCATTCCTTTCAGGAAAAATCCGCCGGTAAATTTGTGTTTTCCGTCGCATGAAGATTTCAGCCTCTTTGTCGCTTGTATGGATACTGCTGTGGAATTCCGACGTTAGGCGCTAACACTTCTTCCCCGGAAAATTGGATAGCTATTCGAGAAAAAAAATGGTGTCTACTCGGTGATAAATTCTCTGTATTTATCCCACCATTGCAATGCCTTTCCCGTCAACTGTTTCCTAACCTTTGCGACCCACTGCTCGGTAGAAACTTCATTTTCCAAAAATTTGTTTTCGCACTCTTGCGCAAACGTCACGGTGTACTCCTGAGGTCTTCCAGCGAACTCTGGTAATTTTAGCCCGTCCGAGCATCGAGTGGATACGGCGCTTTGTTGTGTCTCACAGTTGCTCGGACAGTATTCCATACTTCACACCTGTAAACCAATCCTGGGCATACGATACGTTCCTCGGGCCATCCTATGCATGGACAATGAAACGTTTGTGCGCACGCCATGCACATTACAGTTTACGTTCCTCATCCATTACATGTCAGCCATGCACACTAGGCAGTTTGAAACTCTTTGCATGTAAATTCTACGCCGTCTGTATATCAGGGTTCGTCCGACCTGCCTAAGCAGCTGTAATGAAATCTGTTTTCGTAATGGGCGCAATAAATGTGTTGCCTGTTACCGTGGCAGGTGGCTATGTGGCAACTCTCGACCCCTGGGGTTTCTTCAGTCTCCATCACCCTTCCTTCAACAAAGTCGGAGTTTAGGGAGGGAGGTGAGTCATGAAACCAATGCCTGCTTGGCAGAGGGCACAGACAGTCAAGTGTGTAGTGTTGGGATTGCGTATTTCTATATCTGACCCACTTGCAGGTGGTACAACACTCGTGACCAGAATATCAATGTGTGGGGACCAAAACAAATGCAACAAACTCATTTTTCGCAGCATATTTTCTTCAAATTCTCTATCTTTATCATTATATTTTTCACAACTTCTCAAAAAAATGTTATTTCAAGATGGTTGCTAATCCTGGTGTCGTCAACTCGAGAGTTGACTGTACCTGAGTGTCATCCTTGTAAATTAAACACACATTATACAGGTGTAGAGTAGGTAAAGCATTGCTTGTACAATGCAAAAATGCCGTTTTCTAGTTTAAGTTCAAATGTACAATAACCTGTTGCACAAACACTTGTGTCACATGGGTTAAGTTACTGACAGCTGGTGGTTAGTGTCTAATGTCTGGCTGAGCAGCAAGTCTTACCAAGGCCTGCAGATTCTTCTCTTTGTCCTCAGGATGCAGTAGCCAGTCAGCGACCTTGGGGTCCTCCGCACAGTGGGTGTCAAGGGAGAGCCTGCCGCAGCTAGCTAGCACCTTGGTCTGCTCTTTACAGTCCAACACTCGCAGCGAGGTTAACCAGGCGGCCCCCTGTACCAGCAAGCCGATCACAGCCATCCTCGCGTCCAACGGGACTCCGCCTACACCACACATGACCTCACATTCTGCCTACCCATCTACAACAGCTACAAGCTAACAACACACTGTGGTACATGAATGCCTACCCCTTATAAATTCCTCCCCCTTTTATAGTCAAAATTCACCAAAGAGAAAAATTTGGAACTAGTTTCTACCATTAATAATAGGCCTTTGTCTGGTTAAATGATTCACAGCACTACTTTTTCCCTCCCATGATGAGTGAATGACTATGGTAGGAATGATAATGTCAGCCACGCGATGCTGATATAAAAAAATTGCCTAATATAACGGTTGCAGCGGCGGAGTCGGAGAGTAGCTTTCAGGGTCGTCCGTCAGCATGCTGCCGGATGAAAAGACGAGCAGTCCACATTGAAAATTTTTGTTAATAGTTTTTATAATGCACAAATTTTTAAAACAGTAATTACACGAGGAAAATAATGGCAAGCTTACCATATTTATGAATATTTCTGCTGAAGTTGCAACGTACCACGAGATAATGAGGCATTTATTGTTAAAATAAGTCGTATGGTTGTATGTATTTCTGTTGCGCTGAGACTGTATTTGTGACCTTGACAGTTTCCGGTTGTGTCATTGGTCCCACGGCGCCACCCAGTCGGCAAGAGGAAGCGCTTCGCTGGGTAGCAAAATTGCCTAATTCACAAATATAATGCCCACCCACTTCCTAGATACAAATTTTTTTAAGAGGGTTTGTTTTGAGTATATATAATACAGGTACTTGAACTAAAATTCAGAAATGTGCGTATACTGACACTTCGTAGTGTGTCCATGTCCATTATGTTCTGTTTGCCTTTGTCATCATGCCAGTTCCGGCGCACACGGAAGGTTGTGCTTTCATCTTCTATCCCGGGATTAGTCTGCTTCCATAGTTGCCTAAACGTAAATTTTCATGAAAGTTTTCCCTGGTTAATCCTGCCAGTAGTCATATGCTTGTCTCAAAGATTAAGCCATGCATGTCTCAGTGCAAGCCATATTAAGGTGAAACCGCGAATGGCTCATTAAATCAGTTATGGTTCCTTAGATCGTACCACAAGACTTGGATAACTGTGGTAATTCTAGAGCTAATACATGCAAACAGAGTCCCGACCAGAAATGGAAGGGATGCTTTTATTAGATCAAAACCAATCAAAATTTTAATAGGGCTTTAATTTAATCACAAATTCAGTTAAACAGTATTTTATTTAATGATAAAAAATTTTGTTTTAATAAAATATTGGATGTATTTCTACCTTAACTTTTGCAGAAAGTCAGTAATACTGAACACTGATCTGTTAACACGATCAATTGTAGACATAAACAAAGCATTAAGCAAACAACCATAGAAAATTATACATGAGCGCTTCAGAATCTCATTGCTGCTTGAAGGAACAGTTTGTTTGTAGTTTTATTGCAGCCATATACACCAAACATCACAAACATCAACAATGTCAACACACGTAGATGCGTTATTGTTAATGTTCCGGCGCAACTTTAGCAGTTTAGCAACGCGAAATTATTGATTTGCAAGATAAAAAACATGATTGCTAGATGTGAATATTTGTTTATAACCTAGAAGCACTGCGACTCGACTTGCACATCCAGTACCTCAATGTCTGCTGACAAAAAACTTGACTCAAATGACAAGTCGACCTTTGTTAGTTTCAATTGACTCGATATTTTGAGTCTCGACCAATCACTAGTGAACAAACATCGCCAACCCATCGTCACGCAGCCACATGTTGAAAATCCAGCATACATAAGATACGCTGTGATATATTTTTTCCTATAATTTGGAAGTGTTAATACAGAGTGCATAAGACATGTGAGGGCATAAGATATGTGGTTAAATAAACTGATAAACTGTGTTATTAGTAACAATTTGTAGTGTCAGAATGGATCACCCTGCAAATAATACATTGCTGTTTCTTTTCCAGTACCCCACGTGTTGAGCTTATTATAAAGGCAAATATACATCAGAAGTGAAAAGAAATACAATTTTTCCAACCTAGAGAATTATTTTATTTCTGGATGCATATCATGAATGGCAGGAGAAAGGAGAGCTAATGCATATTCAAGAGACAGCAGAATATAGTGAATGTTTGGGTCTTAACTCACACAGATATGCAACTGAGCTGTAGGCTCTAAACCAACTGTTTACAAAATCACTACCCAAACCAGGGGCATCTCAAACCTGAACTAGTTTAGTCTCCTTCTTACTACAGTCACAGACAAAGGATGGGGTAGAGCGATCTCGCTGGCTGCGCACAACCAGTCTCCGTGTCCCAACATCAAACTGCTTTTCTGCCAACACGACTAGCAAAAATGATGTGGATTGGATTTGAGGTTAGAATACTGTTTAGTAAAGAAGTGCTTCGAGATGTTTTTAAACTTCCTCTAACCAATTTGCAAAGCAGTGTGATTAAATTAAAATTGGTGAAAGTATTTATTAATATAACAGTGATAGTCTTTAATCAGTCTACCTCATCTTTAGTCGATTATTGTTACAAAACAACACAAATAACTCCTAAATTTAATGAACTTAACTCTGCCTACAGTGCATCACCTCAGTGATTCACCGCAATTACCAACGACCCAGTTCACATTTACGAGCGACAACAGTTACACACTGACAACAGCTGCCAATCAATCACTAACACACTACTAAATGCAGGGGTTATCCACGATATGAGATAAGGTAGTCATTATCTGCAGTGCTTACAGTTTTCACTCACTCTGCAGTTAATTACTATTTGACTAAGAACAATCACCTCCTTAAAGATTGGACGGCACTATCCTAGTAAGATCATGTATGTGATAAATAGAAATGATGGAAAATAGCATTTACTTTATGTTCTAAAGCATTTCTTAGCATCTGTAAGTTTCACAGACCTGTGATACTGAACTAATACTTTTCTTTGAGAAAATAACTTTTACTTCCAAAATTGAGCACCTGCACCACACTAGATGAAACTCTACTGGAACACTAACAAAACCTATTTGATGATGAGATTTGATTGAGTAACGGTAGCAGTGTTTTACACAGAGGGGTATTTTCTATTCGTCAAATTTCAGCACAATTGGCATAAATATTGTTCCCTGTGTGAACCCAAAACTATTGTAGGTTTTTAATAACACAATGATGTTAGATAAACAATATCAGAACTTACCATGTACGTAGCTACTGCATTAGCTTACGAGTGATATATGCATGCATTACCTCGTAGTATAGCCACAGGTCTGGTCAGCATAAAAAAAATATATATATATATATATATATATATAGCGCACACAATTTTTCAACAGTGCAGCATGATACTGCAAGAATTTTAAAAGGAGACATTGTTAGATATGTTTCTATTGCAACAGAGTTTGGTAGATGCACAATGAACTTAGTACCTTGTAACATTAACCTCAATACACAGGTATAACTTCAAATATAACACAACAAAAGGTTGGATAATATATATCCTAGATATGTCGCTAGATATATATGCATGTTAATGATGCATTTTATTAATTGTTTGACTTTTCAATAGTTATATGTAAAATGCATCCATCAAGAGAAACACTTCAGTAAGTGTGTGCACACTGCTCATT
This sequence comes from Clitarchus hookeri, assembly GCA_002778355.1. Taxonomy (NCBI): domain Eukaryota; kingdom Metazoa; phylum Arthropoda; class Insecta; order Phasmatodea; family Phasmatidae; genus Clitarchus; species Clitarchus hookeri. Next base: position 594,757 of record NQII01000856.1, on the reverse strand, counting down.
TGGTACATAATAAAGCTGCGTGTCTTACGTCCAGGTTAGTTGAAATTAACCAAAATTAACTGTTAAATTATTATAAAATTGCATTTTCATGTAAATTCACAGATTGTGGAGGTTATTGCAATTTGTAGCTCAAAAGCATGGTTGTAGTATTTTATAGCTTCTCTATAGTTAAAATGATTTTCCACAATCTCTAGTGGTAAACTTCAATTACATTCATTATTTATTATACCAAACTGAATGAAAACCTACTAAATATGTTTTATAACACGCAGACGCAGTATCAGAGAATAACATCCATTAAGAAAGCCATTTCACAAATAAAAAGTAGGTCACGTCCTTCGCACCAGCTGAGTGCATGAGTGCCTGCTGACTTTACATGTGTCGCTATGGCCGTCGGTGTGTTGGATAAATGAAGGCATGATTATGGTGCACCATACTGTACAATCAATTGTTGAGTGAAGAGATTCGGGAGGCTCTTAACATCGAGGTCTTGAGAGCCGATGTGGGCGAGTGAGGCAAGGTGAGTATGGAGCAACGCCGGAATGAAAAGACGGGGAAATGTGAGATCCCCGAAGAAACCCACCAACAAGTAGCATTATCCGGCACGATTCCTATGTGCAAAAATCCAGGAACGACTCTGCCGGGAATCGAACTCGGTTCGCCTTGGTGGGAGGCGAGTAGTCTAACCACTACACCACCGTGGCCCCTTTACAAACATGTGTTTGTTTGTTTGTTTATTTATTTATCTCATTTTAGTGAGAAAGTTGACCTTTTTCACTGGCTAAAAATGTACGCTGGCAAAAATATATCCATAGGAGCATGTGCCACAATGTTTACGTTTTCGTGGTGGGAAGAAGAGATCCACGGCATTGTGGGATGTGTATGTATTTCCATTTGAAAGACTTCTGTTTATTCAAATAAATTTGTGTTTCATTAATAAATCATCCACTGTTTGCGCAAAAAGGCTTTCGGAAATGGATTTCGCACTCGTTATAAGGTAAGCGGTGCACAATGTTTGAACTTTTTTCTCGTTAACATGAAAATGTTTATGATCTTGTTATAATAATTTTTATTCAGAAAACTTTTTCCTATTTAAAAAAATAAAAATTTTGTAAATAAATTGTTTAAATTTTGTACAAAAATACTTTTGGAAATGGATTAAGAACTTGTTAAAAGTTAAACGGCACACAATGTTTAAACTTTATAGGGTCTTGTAGGGCAGCATTTCATTTTTTGCATAACATCTGCCTAACAAATTACTTTGGTATTTAATTATAAAAAAGTGTTATTTTGCACCACCAATGACAAAACATGTCTTAAAATGAAAAAAAACACACTTTTATAACATAATCTTGGTGTTGGGAAGTTAAAATAGGTAAATTTGAATTTTACGAAATAGAGAAAATATTTTCAGGAACCATGACATTTTGATAAATCGGGGTTTCACTGTAGTCTACAGCATGAGGAGTACAATATGTACTTTACTTGCAATGCAATTTCTCTCACAGAATAATTTTTTTGGTGCATAATATTTTTTAAACATATTTATTGAGCTGTATTGAGAATGTTTTGGCTGTAAACAAAATTTATTACATTAAAGCATATTTCGCAGGTTTAAATTTCCAGGAACAATCATCAGTTTCCCTGACTTTCCAAGGTTTTCCTTGACCATTTTGAAACTCGTAGCAGCCCTGTGTTATAGGCAAATAGAGAGTGAGCACCAACCTTGCTGGGTGGAAAGGGACAGGTAGTAGGCATCATGCCCCCCGAAGCACACTGCGACCCCAGCTACGGCACGCTCCCCACTCCGCAGCATCTTCACTGGCACCGACTTGCTGTGCTGGCCCGTGATGCGGGCGCCTATCTTCTGCTCCTCCGGCACTCGCTCGCAGCCCACAGACAGAGATACGCACCGCTGCTCCATCAGCTCCTTCTTGAAGGTGTCCAGCAACTGCATGTCGCCACACACGTCAATTATGTTAATGCTGTTCCAACTCTGTCCTCTGGAACAATACCCCGGCATTGCTGGTACTAGACATTCATCGCTAGAGAAGCATCCCTCAGTAGAGGTTTGTTTGTGTGAATGTGAAACATGACCACGTGTGGCTTTCCCCTATGTCAAGTACACATTTGCATTTATATTTGACGTAGACATCCAGGGAATTTTTTTACTGAAGTTTGATTGCTGACACTATATGTTATTACCATATGATAACCACGCCTTTAGCCTAATCTTTGTATTATACGAGTTCGCACTGCGATAGGCCATTCACAAGGAATCGAGTAATTTTGTCACTGCTTCTAACAGCATATATATTACTGGGCACACTGACGGGCATGTGCCCAGTAAAGTTGGAAATGTGGCAATGATGGAAAAAAAAGTATTTCCATATCTTAACATTGAATTAAAATTGTTGCTTTGTTTTTAAATGCGTGTAAGTTTAAGAATAAAAAAATTAGTAAAACATTTACTTTTCCAATACTTTCACAGTTTAACTTCACCAATACATGAATAAAGAAATCTGGTCCATTATAATAATTTTGCACATGGTGGAAGAATACACAACATGTATAAAAGCATTTCTTAAGCTACCAAGTTTTCAAAAGTGCTCAGTTCACAATCAACAGCCGATATATAACACAATATGTTTTAAAGAAAGTAGTTTTTTTTATGGGATTTACAAACCAACCCTTTGTTATGCGTATATGTGCTGTGCATCTCTGGGTGAAAACGGGATGGCCACACTGCCAGCTACCTATCCACCCCCCTTCCCCCTAGCATCATCAAACTCGGAGCGCCAGAATGCATTCATATCAATTGTCGCACATGGACATAATCTGGACAGTTGTTACAGTTTTAAACCAAAATTTGGCAGCTCTATAATTACAGGCAGACCTTAGCTATAGGCACGTCAATGTAAACTGAGAACTTTTCAAAAACCCTGCTTAAGATCTACTTTGCTCCTCAATTTGCATCCTTCCAGCATATATAGTCGAACCCCAATATAATGGACATGTAAATAACGAAAACAGTATCTAAGTAAAGGTTTTCAGGAGCCATCAAAAAATAAAAAAAAATTATGAAAAGAATAAAAAGTTCTTGCTAAAATGAAATAAATTGCATTGGAAACCTATCAAAAATAAATGCACTGGGCCACACCAAAATATGTAGGTATTTCTCAGAAGTTACCCTTAAAATATCCATCAAAACATAGGGGAAAAAAAGAAGTTAAAATACGTTAGCAACTGTAGCCGCAGTGACTTTGAGTTGAGCACGCCGCATGGCGTGTGCCTAGCAAGATAGACTCTGCACGAAACATGACATCATGAAGGGCTCCTTTGTTCTTCCACCTCTCATTTTTACCCACCGAACCTCCACTCCCTAGCTATGAGCATATGGATACCCTCCAATTACGCATGCATAGCAACTGTGGTAGCCAATAACAGTGTGAGTTACAGATCTTCCCTTTCCTTCCCATGAGCACCTTGTATCTCGCGACAGCACCATAGCGCCATATTCTTATGTCTTTGTGCACAAAGTTTAGCTTCGGGATACATTTTTCAATAGAGGTGTTACAACATAGATTTTTGGCTTTTCCTCTTAGATTTTAATTACATATTGTGATTGGAAATTACTGCATTGCCTGTTGACGACCACATACATTATTTTTATTGGAATACAATTTTATTTGCGGTTTTAAATTTTGGTTTTGTGCTTTTTATTCATTTACGACTCATTTAGGATTTTTGGGTTACGACTTTGGATTTTAATTTCAAGATATGAGTGCAAACAAGCGTTACATAAACCATACTACGTCAATACTAACGGTGCGCCAGCACCGCCCGTTTCCGCTGAAACCCACCTTACTTCTCTCCTGCACGTGACTACGCATGCGCTACGGGCTGTCAGTACTCGATAAATGAAGGCACGATCGTGGTGCAGCGTACAAACAATTGTTTATTTATTTATTTAATTTTAGTACAAAAGTTCTTTGTACTGGCTCAAAATGTACACTGGAAAACAATTTATCCTTAGTGGCGTGTGGCACAAGGTTTACATTTTTGTGGCGGTAAGTGGAGGTGCACGGCCTTGTCCGGAGTATATTATTATCCGGAAGACTTCTGCTTTTTGAAATCAATTTGTATTTCATTAATAAATCTCCTAATTTTTGCACAAAATATCATTGAGAATGGATTTCACTCTCGCTAAAATTTAAGTGGCGCTCAATGTTTGAACTTTTTTTCTAGTCAACGTGGGGGTTTTTTTTTTTTGTTTAAATATATTTTTATCTAGAAGACACCATCCTAATGAAATTATTTAAAATTCTGTTAATAAATTGTATAATTTTTATAAAAAAAGGTTTTCAGAAATGGATTTTGCACTCATTAAAAGGTAAACAACACACAATGTTAAAATTTTTTTTCTCACCAACTATAGATTGTTTGTGGTTTTGTGCTGTCCCATTTTATTTGTAAAACATATCCCTAGTGAATTACATTAATATTTAATTAAAATAAGTGTTGTTATGCACCACAGACAACAAAACACTGCCTTAAAATGAAAAAAAAATTTCGTAACAACTTGGTGTTGGGGTGATAAAATACGTAAATTTGGATTTAGTGAAACCAGCGAAAGAGAGTAAAGAATATCAGGAACCGTTACATTTAGTTAAATTGGGGCTCTACTGTATAAAATTTACATAGCCATAGACTGTGTCAGCCAAGAGAAAACTTAAAAATTGTTAAGAATGAGCATGTGTTACATAAACATATTCTAATTTGTACCCTAATGTATAAAGCAGGAAAACACAAACTTAATTTGTACAGATGGTGGCAAATACTGTATGAACATTTCTGTGTGGAGTTTATAGCATTTATTAGCATTCTCCATCAGCAGCAGAGTGGACCAAGTAGAATGTACTTCGCTGCCTTGCTTCCTCATGTAGATTGACTACATCTTCTTCAGTGACAGCCTTAACAGAGTGGTGGAGGTGTATCCTGATCACGATGGCATTGTACGACCCATGAACCTGCTGCAAATACCTACTACCAACATCTGTATATGTCTCAATTTGTGGTGCATATCCAAAAGTACCATGGTGGCAGGTCGCATAACTAAAATGCCTTGTCTTTGCAGCAAATGAGTTGTTTCACACGTCACTTTGTAGAACATGTGAGTATGATGCTTTTTATTCCTTTTAATCTGCTTTACATAAACTAACAAGATATCCACAGACAACTATGCCAAGAACTATTTTATATACCACTCCATTATTTTTCCAACACCACGTTTAGAATTACCTAACTTTTTCTTTTGTAACTGGCCAGCCAAACTACTTAAATAAGCTGTGTTTACGCTGACAGTAAATAGTAATATGTTTAATATGACAGCATAAATCAGCCATTTACATGTTCTTTTTCACAGCCAGGTACACCTGTGAGAAGTGTATTATTATTTAGATGAGTACATTTGTTTAGAATCCCTTTATCTACAGATATTTCTAGCCAAAATGTATTATCTGCAACACCAGCTATATCTAACACTTCCACCTACTCACTACTTGAACACGTACCTTGTACTTGTAAAATAAACACACAGAAGACGTACGTACACAGCATGATCCTGAACTCCAAATAAAATTCTTGCGAGATGATTTGTTATGTAAAATGTGGAAGAAATTGAACCTATGATCCGATGTAATTATTAAGGAAGAGGGAAACTTGAAAATTGTGAATTAAAATTAGTTATTTGCAAAATGTCAGAAAATATGCGAGATGAAACAACAAAATCATGAATAGTGTTAGCCTGATATGATATGTGCCATCTGTGAACATTTAGCAGGTAACACCATCGCCTATCAGGTAGAGCGATGTTATTATTAGGGTTGTGGGAATGTTACTTTTTTTCCTCACAAAATGAAAATTAAAAAAATGTTATGAACTGTCATGAAACTGAAATAAAAATGGAAAATAATTTCACAAGAGCTCAGAGTTAACGTAGACCATTATAACAATTTTGCTGCAAAATCAAACCAAAAAAATTAAAATTCTTGTCTACATTTAAAATTATATTTTATATAGTTATTTTAGTAATAAATTAATGAAAACAAACAAGTTGATTTACAAAAAAATTTCCTTTGCTGGTGCACTGAATGAACATTAATTAAACACCAGAATATTGAGCAATTGGGCCTAGAAATTATTGCAAACTGCGAAATAATGCGAAATACGGAGAAATTATGTTTACAGTATTTGCAAAATTCTGTATAATAATTTCAGTATTTGTGAAATATCAGACAGAATTGCTTATTTAAGTGTATCTAAAACCAAAATGTGAGCTTTAACCAAAAATGTAGGTGATACGACATAAGTAAAAAATATGTCTATATAACACAGATGAATGTGTTTTTTTTTTGTAGAATGTAACAATTATGAACTAAATATTTGTGCAATATTTGTAAACACTGCCGACTTTACTCACTTTCTGAATGTTAGGTGCTTGACAAATAGCAAATACGGCATATTGAGCAAGCATCGTGAATGCAGTCGGCTGCTTACGTCACAAAACCGGTTAAGAATGCCAAAAATAGTAACTGTTTTAGATCACGCCCGGGAGTTTGAAAGTGAAGGGTTTGTTTTTTATAAACTGAACAAAGTGCAAACACTGCGCTGTAGACATTGAGTGGGCACGAAAAGACACTTGCTTAAACACTGCAGTGCTATATGTTCAGTGATTTAGTGATAGTGGGGTACATAAAAAGATACAAAGACAACTGCATTGGAAGAAATTTGCATAATATTCATATTGCCAAGAAAAAAAAAACAAATACGTTTTTGTCGCTTCTCTTTAGAAAAACTCGACAGCTGTACAATAAGAAAGTTTATAGAAACATTTTTACCATGTTGGAGTATTTTTATTTTATAATAAATTATTTACTAGTATTTTGTAGTTAGGTTGTGGATTTGTGTTGGAGTAGTATTAAACTGAACCGGATTTAATTAAAATACTATTGTTATCAACAAATGAACAAAAGCTGTACGTGGGTGATGTAAAAATCTTGTAAAGCTAGTGAGTGTTCCTGGGCAGTTTGAAATGCCTCAACAAAGCACAAGATAGATCACACAAAAATTACTGTGACTGTAACAATGTGTGTTACATGACAACTGTGCTTGTGTAATGTTGTCCTGCCATCGTTATCGTTAAATTTTTTTTATAGTTTCAACCTAAATATGTACTTACTGATTAAAATAAATGAATAACAAATTTCATTTAATCCTATTGAAATCATTACAAAAACCACATATTCATGTTCTAGTAATAATGCGTGCAATTTTTTGCTATAAAATTTATTTGACGAAATAAAACATTTTTTGATGAAATGGTAAAATTTTAATGTTGAAATCAGCTCATTTGATTTACCACAAAAGTTGGGTCCTATTCATAGAACACGAGGATTTTCGTTTCGTTACAACTTTCAGCAATCAAATTTCTTACAGAAACGAAAATAACAGTTGTCATTTTTTGGTTTTGTTTCCGTATATCGAATATTCGCACAACCCCAGTTATTAATCAACAAAAGTGTTACATTGCTTATCAATTGTTATAATGTAATAAACATGTGCACATTAAAGGAACACAAAACATTGCTTTGGTGTAACACACTAAGGTGAACAATTCTCAGAAAAATATAGTAGTTTCTGACATTTTGCAAATACTTCCATTACCAATTTCCAAGGGTTTGTCTCACACTTAATAATAACATTAGGTCATTGGTTGTGTTATGTTTTCTATCTCGTTTTTCATAGTAAAACATTGCACAATGTTTGTACCTGGAGTTCAGGATATCCCTGTAGTATTGTTTCCTTACTCAATTTTCTGAGGTGATAACTGTGGTTCTCCGCATTTCCCAGACACCAGCTTTTCTGCAGCAGAAGTCGATGTTGGCTTATCGGATGACGACTGTCGGTTCTTCAAAGATGGACTGAAAAATAAATAAGAGTTTAGTGATGACAGAGAAAACTGGTTTTCTACGTCTATAAGAGAAGAAGACATGGAGTATACGTGTAAGCAGTGAGCGTCACTGCAATCACTGCACAGACAGTCTAGCTAGCCATTGAACAACTGACACTGCTACACCATGCATTGCCACTGAAGTGTGTTAGTATCCCAGGGAAGGATGACATAGCCGGAGAGGCAGTTACAGGCCCTAAGACAACGGCATTGCAGGAATTTGCCATCCCTTACACTACAGGATGATTCTGTGGACTGAAATTTCCTTACACTTACAGACCAGCACGAAAATAATGAGAGAGAGAGATTACATACGACACGACTAGATTTAAGGTAACGTATCAACATTTCACAATTACAGTATTACACTATTTTATCACCCCTAATTTTTCTTGCTAACGATATGAATAGTAGTAACAATGTTTTGAAATCAATAGGATAATTTTACACAGCACTTCCTTATCTTTAGATGGTTTGTTTCCAAAAATGTCAGCTAGTAGGTAATGCTGCGAGNAGTAGTAACAATGTTTTGAAATCAATAGGATAATTTTACACAGCACTTCCTTATCTTTAGATGGTTTGTTTCCAAAATGTCAGCTAGTAGGTAATGCTGCGAGAGTATTTTTATGCTACATCACAGAGTTTTTAGTCACTACTAATATGGCATCTGATTTGTAAGTGCTAATCAATGTTTAATATATCGTTAGCGATGTGATACCGTAATCATCTTACCAGCACCATGTTTTCAGGGCTCGCTCATCCAATATGGTGGACTGGCATGGAGTTCAAATTTGCAATTCTGTACAAAAATTTCACTTGTCACACTGCATATATCCAACAATCTGCGAACTGAAAATAGCACATTTTCACAAAAATTAAAATAATATAGATAAGAAAAATGAAGTAGTGTACAATCAGATTCACGACTGCGTTGACTTAGATTTTTCGACAGACAACTAGATGCTACATGGTTTGCTAGTAGACAGTTGAAGCACAACCTGTTATCCTTCACACATGTTCACCTTTTTCCTGATGACTTCGACAGAAACACATGACATCTGTGCAAAGCATGGTTACAATCTCATTCTGGACACTTTTGTTTCCCACCTACGTCCTGAACTGATACTATTGTTGTCATGGGGGGGACTGGCTGGACGCTGAGAGGTGTTCGTTGCATTCCCTGGCCGGAATTTGTGAGCACTGAAGGATATCTTGTTGCCTGCAGTCTTCTGGTGCTGAGTGTTCACCTGTCCCTTTACTGCAATTAGTTGGACATGTTCCTCTGCAAAAGCCTTTCTTTCGATAAATTTGATGAGCTGTGTGTATGTTGGTGTGCCATCATCTTGCGACATCTCAAAGGGCTGTCTCAGGCATGCATCCCGTTTCTCTAATAATATGCTGAAAAGCAGAAAATCCCATTCTTCTGCAGGAAATTTGTTTGACTTTAAGGCATTTAGGCTCTCCTGTACCCCAGTTATGAATTGTGTAACTGCCCCTTATTTGCGGTTGTCCACAGCTGGAAGATGCAAAATCTTCTGAACGTGAACTCTGCCTGTGATTCAAATGTTTTTAAATTTGCTTTCCAACATTTACCACATCACAGTGTAATTTTTATCAGTGACTGGTATATTACTTACCAGATCACGAGCTTCGTCCTTCAGGCAACCTAGTAAATAATGAATTTTCTGCACTTTGGTTAAATGTGGGGCGTCGCCAACCATAGAATCAAACAATTCTGCGAAACCAGTCCAATTAGCCGTATTACCACTAAAAGTTGGTAATGGCAAAGATGGCAACACCGGAACTTGATTGAACACACACNTAGTAAATAATGAATTTTCTGCACTTTGGTTAAATGTGGGGCGTCGCCAACCATAGAATCAAACAATTCTGCGAAACCAGTCCAATTAGCCGTATTACCACTAAAAGTTGGTAATGGCAAAGATGGCAACACCGGAACTTGATTGCTAAAAGGGTTATCATTCATGCTATTGAATGTGACTTCTGTCCTTTTTAAGTTTTGCTTGTTGTGAATCTTGCATAATTCATGAAATACAGCTTCATAAGTAACAATTTGTTGCTTTACTTCCCCCATGTCGATAGCTTCCTCTGCCGGTGGCTTGGTGCAAAGTGCAAATAAATTGGCCGGTAATTCATTTCTCCTTCCATTTACTTCCTCAAACAGTAACTTGAAATCATCTAGCTTCGATTTATTGTTGCATGATGCTTCATATAACTCCCATGCTCCATCGGCTTGAGCTAAAAGGAAGTTAAAAATATATGTATTGAAGTTCAGGCATAGCTGTAGTCATCTTGTGGCCTTGGTTTGCAGATTAGGCCATTACAGTTAGTTCAAAGATCCGTTACAGTATGATTTTCGCAAAACAAGTAATACGTTTTTGCTCGTTCACCAGCACAAAGCTGCCATGTATGTTCACCGATCCGGCCGTTTATTGAAAACAGATAACTGGAAAATACAAATTCAGGCCATCAGGTGCCAAATGTAGATCCGTTTTCAGTTTCCAATTCTCAAACCAAACTGACAGTTTTAGAACCGTAACTGGCTGTTCATGAATTTTGGGCATAACTTGCAGTGCATTACGTTATGTAAAACCGTAATAATCCAGGCTGGAGGACCAGAAAATGTTAGCAATGCGATACAGTAATCATCTTACCGGCGCCATGTTTTGAGAACTCGTTCATGCAATGTGGCGGACTAGCGATAAATTCGAATTTTCAGTTCAGTACAAAAACGTTACATGTCACACTGCATGTTACATGTCACACACTTATCTTCTTTGTAATGCTGCCATGTGACATAATAACTTCCTTGCTGTTGCCAACTGTTGAGAGCTGATCTCTAGGCTTGAGCAGCAGACACAAGTCACTTTAAAAGGCTATTTTGAAACATTATGATTGAAATGTAGCAATATTAAGGAAGAAGACCAAGATGGAAACATGCTGTGACTGTCCAAATCACTTTTGGATTGCAAACACATTTAACTAGTTACCTTTTGTGATTAGCAATGAATTTCCACAACAAGTGGAGAAGCTAGTCTCATGGATAACTTCACGGTGGCCTACAGCTCCCCGAGTCCCACACTCCAGGAGGTGTGATCCCCAAGTCTGGCCCCAACAAGGAGAACTCAGATGATGAGGTAAAGAAGGCACGTGCAGACACCGAGGTGCAATTTGTGTTACTACGAGAAGTAGAATGTAGGACAAGAGGTCACATTTCTTTGTTGCACTACCAACTATATATAGTCGGTTCACGACGGGAAGAAACTTTTGAAAATCAACCTTTGAAAAAACACCCTAGCCGTTAGCTACATGCATATAACATTACAAACAGAGGCGAGCGCGGATACAGTTATGCCGTCAGGTTGCCAGCACAAAGAGAGGAAATAGTTCTAAAGTTTTAACTTAATTGTTAATTTATCGCTTACAAATGGGTTTTGAAAAGACTTGTATCTTATTATGCTAATTATTAATGACGTGATGCAAACTTACTTTGATTTNGAAAAGACTTGTATCTTATTATGCTAATTATTAATGACGTGATGCAAACTTACTTTGATTTCAATGTTTCTTGCATACTCGCAAGATCACGCTCAAGGTGAAAGTAGAGCGGCCATTTGTTTATAAACCTTCGTTCCGTGTGTTGTTGGCGAGATGNAGGTTGCCAGCACAAAGAGAGGAAATAGTTCTAAAGTTTTAACTTAATTGTTAATTTATCGCTTACAAATGGGTTTTGAAAAGACTTGTATCTTATTATGCTAATTATTAATGACGTGATGCAAACTTACTTTGATTTCAATGTTTCTTGCATACTCACAAGATCACGCTCAAGGTGAAAGTAGAGCGGCCATTTGTTTACAAACCTTCGTTCCGTGTGTTGTTGGCGAGATGTGGTCGACACACGTGCCAGAGAATTGGTGCGATTATCTTGTTTAACCAATAATAATTCATTTACTGGTTTTTTTTATTTTTTACTAATATCCTCTCTTTATTATTTCTCGTTGTGCCGATTTCTTTCGTTTCTAATACCTGTATAAGAGATTACTTGTAGTGCGTTCTCACGTGTTTAATATTTTTTAAATTTATTTCAGGTTTGCTTAAAATTTTTTATTTATTGTATTTTACGTTATATGTTGCGAGTTTTTGTGTGCAGTAATGAGTTCTAGCAAGGTGAATAAAAGATAAGTCACCAACGCCAACAGGACATCATTAACCTCACCAAATCGTTGTNATGAGTTCTAGCAAGGTGAATAAAAGATAAGTCACCAACGCCAACAGGACATCATTAACCTCACCAAATCGTTGTACATATTCCCTAATTAGGCGAGGGGAAATGAAACCCTGCAACGTCGCGGAAAGAGCGGCAGAAATGTTGAAATGCTTCAGATCGACAGTTCTAAGGTATGTTAAAATATATGTAGTATTAACCATTGCGTTTGCAAGTTGTGTGTGCTAAGGTCAATTATGTTGGCCTACGAAATGTGTTTACAAGAACATAAAGGAAATTNAGTTCTAAGGTATGTTAAAATATATGTAGTATTAACCATTGCGTTTGCAAGTTGTGTGTGCTAAGGTCAATTATGTTGGCCTACGAAATGTGTTTACAAGAACATAAAGGAAATTAGTTAATAACTAGATAACGTCGTCGAATGTTGTCTACGTGTCTTTTTAACGTTTTATTTGGGTAATTATTAAGTTTAGGGGGTTTTTCTGTAAAAAAAAAATAACAATAATTTCACGGAAAATGGTATATTTCCACTCCACTAATGATGCAGAACACGAATATACGACGGGCATTAACGTCCGACTAATTTCTTAACATGTGCCCACCTAACCTAACAGAACCTATCCCCACGATGGGTGAATCACTATTTTACATTTTTAAACTAANACTATGAGTAATCTCTTATACAGATTTCAAAAGCAAAAGGAATCTGTACGAGAAGGTTAGCACAAATTAAAGTCATCCATTATGAAAAGTCAAATAATAAAGAGCTGATATTAGTATAAAAAAAACTGATAAATGAAATATTAGGTTAAACAATNAAAAGTCAAATAATAAAGAGCTGATATTAGTATAAAAAAAACTGATAAATGAAATATTAGGTTAAACAATAATCGTACAAATTCTCTACAGCACGGCCATCCGGGGGCTTATGAGAGATTGGCGTTGCCATTTTAATGTTGTTGGATGGGCTCCTTCAATGTTGACACATTTCATTGCAAAGTATTGTGTCTATAATATGTAATAAAAGTGAAAG
>NQII01000856.1:561467-576467 GCA_002778355.1 Clitarchus hookeri | reverse complement strand
CTGGTACTTCTTCAATACTCACATTTTCATTTTTACTGTGCAAAGAAGAGACTTTCTTGCCGTCTGAAACCCCCTCCTCCCTCACAAAAGTCTGGTCACTATTCTCGACTTCCCCATCATGTTTCTCAGCTCTTGAATCTGGCTTCAAACCCAAATATGTATCTACGATGTCCGACACTTCAAGCTGCTTGTGGGTTGACTTTCCATTATCAGAATCTTCACTGCCATAGTCAGAAAAATTTGAGAGGTCGTTTTTCGCCTCCCACTTTACATCCGCAACACCCAGCTCTTTCTGAAAGACACAAAACAATCCACCAAATTAAAAATGTAGTAAGTAAAATTGTCTAAAGAAACTTAATAAAATAATAATAAACTTGCAATAAGTTATATTTAACCTTAAGCATTATTCTTATTGTACAACAGAAATATCAACTTTAATAAAAATTTAAGTTAAAAGAGTTGTCGACATTTTTTTTCGTACTGTGTAATTCCTCCCAGTGTTCCTGTGTACAACAACAACCTTAGCTCACAAAACAGAAAAATCTGGGTTCTCAAAAACTTAACATGAGCCATAGTTGCTCATTAAGAAGACACTTGCCATGGATGTCCACAGCTGAAGGAGGGACAATGAACTACCCAATGCAACACACTGCCATGGATGTCCCCAGCTGAAGGAGGGACAACGAACTACCCAACGCAACACACTGCCATGGATGTCCCCAGCTGGAGGAGGGACAACGAACTACCCAACGCAACACACTGCCATGGATGTCCCCAGCTGAAGGAGGGACAACGAACTACCCAACACAACACGCTGCCATGGATGTCCCCAGCTGAAGGAGGGGCAATGAACTACCAATGCAACACGCTGCCATGGATGTCCCCAGCTGAAGGAGGGGCAATTAACTACCCAATGCAACACGCCTCCATGGATGTCCCCAGCTGGAGGAGGGACAACGAACTACCCAATGCAACACGCTGCCATGGATGTCCACAGCTGAAGGAGGGACAATGAACTACCCAATGCAACACAGTGCCATGGATGTCCCCAGCTGAAGGAGGGGCAACAAACTATCCAATGCAACACGCTGCCATGGATGTCCACAGCTGAAGGAGGGACAACGAACTACCCAATGCAACACGCTGCCATGGATGTCCACAGTGGAAGGAGGGGCAATGAACTACCTAATACAACACACTGCCATGGATGTCCACAGCTGAAGGAGGGAGAATATTAATGAGGCAAGAGATGCACTACCAATACCAACTAATATGCAACACAGCAAACTGCATCCCTTTCTTCCAACGCATACCTACACCAGCAGTGAGAAAAAAGGGCATACATCTCCCCTTCTTATGCAGATTGTTAGCATGATGCATGGGAACCTCCAACCTCCATCCTCAGAAGTTTGCCAGAAGAGACAAGGGCCAAGGTAGCACCCTCCCGTGTAACAGCGTGGAAAACACAAACACAAAAAACATAGGCATGAAGGAAACATCAGTCCATCCATAAAGACTAATGTCTAAAGCACAAGACATGCTAAGCCAAAAAAAATTGCTGCAAGACTAAAAAATTGGTTGCATAAGATGAATCTTCATGCTGATGAGCATCTCTTTTTAGTAGACCCTTGCAAAGGCCTCCCTTCTAATAAGGGGGCACCTCACATTCCTTAGCCAGCACAAAGTATGCGAGAACCATCTGCTTAGATGCTGTCTTCTGTGGTACAAATCAACATGTGTTACAGCTAGCAAAAAGACCAGCAACTTGCAATTCCATCCAGTTGTAACAGATCACAATTGGCATTTATACGGTTAACAGTGGAAACTCTTAAGAAATGTTGTATGCGAGTTCAAGTAAACAAAAATAATGCACGCATACAAACAGTGCTCGTGGGCTTGTTCCTAGATATTAGTCCTAACACAAAGTCAGATTACAGGCATGACATGGCAGCTTCTGAAAACAATGACACATGCCACATCAGCCCAGTGTGCATATATGGCATCAGAGCCCCTCATCAGTCTTTTTCCACCCACCAAAAGCACCCATATAAGAGCCAAAATGTACTGTGTTGCCAACGCTGCTGTGCTGCTAGGCAAGCTGTGACACAACCCATAGCACACAGAGTCTCCAGTTGCCAGTAACTAACCTGACCCCTGCTAACCCCGAACATGCCCATCCTTTGTGTGCAGAAAGGCATGGGGGCCGGTTTTTTGACAAAATATGAAAATATTTACGGTATTTCAAATCTAAGAAATCATGATGCTATCATTACAGTGAGTGAGGACACAAAAAGGCACTCAGTTAAACGAGTGTATTAAACTATAATTTAACACAGAGTACGGCGGTGCATTAAAAATTATTGCTATGGTGAATGTGTCATTACAGATCATACTCATTGTGATGTGACTCTTCTGCAACATGTTTTAATAAGATATTAATTTATTTTAGTAAGTAGATGACTTCCAATAGAAATTATACCCAAAACAAAAAAAAACCCTAAACACAGAACGCAAAGCAATTTCTATTAGTGAACGTGTACTAAAGGTTCACTGGATTCTTACAAGAAAACCAGAGGGTTTATTATTTAAATGTTAACTTATTATAAAAGGTTCACAACCTAGTCCTTTGTGGACTTCATACACATAAGGCATAAGGGTACTGAAGGGTCCTAATTAATTTGCAATAAGTGTGGCTCCTTTCACTGTCACACTGAACAAGCCATGTAAATCAGCTTAAACAAAAAAACCTTGCCAAGGTAACACAAAGCAGCTGGCATGCCCTCCTTATGGTGGTAGAACACCACACCTGATGTGCCACGAGCAACGTCACTGACTGCTCTAGCCTCGCCACAGCCGCAACCCCCTCCTAGAAAGAGACGTTACACCGCTACACGCCACCCCACAGCTCGCCCTTAAAGCCAGGGTTAGCTTGCCCAGTTGTTCCCTCCTGCTGGCCCGCAACCTGCTTCAAAACCAACGAGGCCTCACCACCCCTTCCGTCCTGGCAGAAGAGGTGAATCGGACCACCACTACTTCTCCGCAGCTCCCTCTCTAACACCCCACACCCCCTGCGCTAGCCCTGGGACTTGGGTATAAATGAGCTCACTGCCCAGAGTTTGAGGCTGCTGTTTCGCGCTACCTCTCCCAGACTGTTATTCTGCCCGATTGCATAACGATTTCCACTGCTAGCTGTTTGTAGACTGTCACTCTAGCCGTGCACACACCGACTTCTTCAGCTTCTACACTGTTACTCTATACATCAGAGCGCAGACTTTTTCCAGTCTACACCGTTTGCCAAGATGTTCTCCAGATCACCTGAAACCTACCGCGCTTTGCAGTTACTTTGTAGCTCTCACAATAGAATATCATGCATACGAATACTGTTGACTGGGGTCACCCTCGCCTCCCACGCCTACGCATCTACCGAGCCATAGGCATCAATCTGGTTGGCATCGTAGGTTCGACACTTCAGGCCCCTAGTCAGGGCATAGGCTGGTCTTATGTGTGTTTGTTTGATCAATAAACAAACATAAACCGAGCTCGGTTGCGTTGTCACTCCCAGCGTGCTACTCTTCTCTACCTAGCTCCCGTTATCTCCTGTTTCATCTAAATATCCGCCCACACCCTTACAGGAGTAGTCAAGAGTCGAAAACCCACTAACCCTTCCATATCTCATAGAACTCTGTCTATATTGTGAGTGCTTGGATATATGGCAAAGTTCCCCCTTCCTGAGCAATGCGAGAGCCGATGTTCCTAACCTGCTGTTGGCATCTGTCAGGTGCTTGGGTCGGCTGGTGAAGTTCTGCACGCCAAGTTACTTGCAGAGGACCAGTAGCAAGGCCTACCTTTTCAAAACTAAGGAGCCCCGTCTCACCGTAAAAGCTTGGATCTATGGCGAAGTTCCGTCTTCCTGAGCAACACGGGAACGGACGCACCTAATCTGCTATTGACATCTCCTGTCAGGTGCTTGGGTTGGCCAGCAAAGTTCTGCCCGCCAAGTTACTTGCAAGAGACCAGTAGCCAGGCTAACTCCTTACCAACTGCTTTACCACATTTCCTCTCGGCCATGCCTACTTCTACGGGACACCCACTATCAACTCTTTGACTTGCATCCCCCTATGCCACGCCACAGGGCTGAGTGGGAGAAAGCAGCCAAGCAGGGATTATCCCTGGTTGGAGGCCTTGAAAGTACGGGGCCTGTGTGCCAGCCAAGTGTACGCGTGGAAGGAGGAAGCTGCCCGCCAGAAGGGAACCTGCATCACTCCACTACAAGCAGCAAGAACCTAATTTGGTATGTTCCTCAAGCTGTGTCTCCACTGCCTCCAATGCCACCAAACTGACCAGTATCACTAAGTCGGCCACCAACCATCCATAAAGTGGTTAGCATCCATAAGGTGGTTAGACGCCTGGATCTGGTTCCAACCTTTACCCCCACCAAGGTACCCACTCGACCTACTCTCTTGCGCGCCTCTTGGTGCACAGCGATCGATTATAGAGATCCCAAGAACCGTCAAACCTCAGCCTCCTAACGAACCCCATCAAGTTGACGACGCCTATTTCCCAGCCATTGGGGGGAGTCTTGATGCTGTCTACCAGCAAGCCATGTTGATAGACTGGGCGTCAAGTATTTTTCTTTCTTGGCACCCCAAGTGAGGCCATTGAAAAATTGTGGCTGTTAGCCCCACTTTTCAAGACTGGGAGAAAAGTCCCTTGGGCACCTGCATATTTACAGGAGCACCGACTTCGGGAATCAAGCTAAAAACCCTGTGGCGCCCACTAAAACTACTAATCCTACAAAAATGGCAACCACCGAGAATAGCATTGAGGAAACCAAGGGACAGGTCTGCGTGGTCGAAGATTGCCCAGGCGTAGTCCGCCACTATATAGCATGCGCCCACTGTGATGCTACATTCCACTACCTGTGCCTGGGATGGGAGGACCAGGAACGACATACCAAAGGCCTAGAATGCCGATGTGAGAACTGCAAGGACAGGCATTGACAGTTTGACTAAGCCAATTATCCAGGGAAGGTGTCTATAGAATAGCCTGCCACGAGTGCCTCCGCACTTTCCATCATCTCTGCTTGGGATGGAAGGACACTGCCAGAGACTTAGAATGCCCAACATGCAGAATTGCCCCCAAACAGCCTGAATCACAACAACCTGAATCAGTCATACAAGAATGGCAGTTAGTCTGTGACTCGTTGCAGCTACCTGAATATGCCGTGACAGAATGGAAAGAGTTGTCTTAGCGACTCATTATCTATTTTTTGGGCCAGCGCATGGTGGCATAACTCACAAACGAATTATACAGCCAAGCCCAGAGGGACCACGAAGCAGCAGAGCTGTTCATTCAACACAAGGGCCTCATTTTTCAATGGGACTGCGGGTCCTATTTATACACAGTGCACAGGGCCAGCGCGGGGTTGCAGGGTGTGAAGAGAGAGATGCAATGGAGAGAAGAGAGTAACTTAGAGCGGTGGCTACTTCCCCTCATGCGCCAGGCGCTGGAGAGGTAGAGCAGCGACGTGATGCAAAGCGGGTTGCAGAGCAGCAAGCTGCAACAGCCAGAGAAACCACCCTGGCTTGGAAGGTGCCCTGTAGGGTGTATGGCGTAACGGCTCTTCTTAGGACAGGGCCACGGCTGTGGCGAGGTTAGATGAGAGAATGAAGTCGCTCAAGGTGCGTCAGTCTTAATTTACACTTTTCAACTTTACACTTTTTTCTTTGCCCTTTTGAGAAGAAAAAAAACATTTAACAGTATAATGCTTCTAAGCTTTGAAACAAAATGTGTTAAAAGTGTAATAGTATTCTGCCACAGCCTACAAAATTGTTAATGGTATTATCACCAGGCGTAATGTCAGTAACAAGAAGTACCATATTTACTTGATTCTAAACTGCCATTGATTCTAAGCAGCACCCTAGTTTTTAGGGGAATATCCTGGGAAAAAAGTATTGGTATACATATGAGGCCACAGGTTGGACCAACTCTTCAGTAGGGAAAGTAATTTCTGTAGGAAGTCTAATACATTTCACTCTACCAAATTAAAATATTGTGTTTTTGGAAGCAAACAATTACATTGCCTGCTTCTCTCTAGCAGCCAAAAGTAGATTAATCAATTTCAAATAGCTTTTCAGGCGCTGTTTTTCTTATACATTTTGCAAAAATAATCACATTTGTTTTAAAGAAACAAAATAAACCACATGTTATTCTGTCGTTATAAATGAAGCATTGCATTTTAATCCCATTCTTTAATAAATATAGCATGGCTGATGCATGCATGACCATTTGGAATGTTAATTGCTGCTAGAGCTGAGCAGATACCAATACCTGACATTCAATATAATCGGCTGATATTACAGTATGGGAACCCAGAACTGATTTTCTTTTTAGTGGATACTGAGACAGATATTTTCATTTATGCTTGGCCATAACACCAGAGGATAATAAGGTGACGACTTTGGAGAAAGACAGGCTCAACGGCTGCTTTTTTGAGGCAGCAGTTGCCATTATTATTCTAATAAACAGTCANTATGAAATCTGACTTCCATTACCTGGCAACTGGCAGTGCTTCAATTTTATAAGTTGCCCTGACCTAAGATTAAAAGCATATTACTAAAGTATTTTTTGAGTGATACTTTTATTCTCCAATTTTGAAGAATTTATGTGAAATTAATTTTCCTATTGTTTTGTATGTTTACTTAAAGCAACTAATAGTACATTGTGTGACACTGACTTTAACGCAGACCTCCATCAGCTTTCCAAAATACTTTTAGTGCAAGTAGAAGTCTTTCAGTTCATTACTCATACGTCCGTTGTATCGGTATCGGATATACACTGTATCGGCAAGGAAGTATCGGTTTGTACCGGTATCTGTAAAAATCTGTTTCGGCTCGGCACTATTTGCAGCCATAGTTTTTGTATTGAAAACTTAATGGCAGTGTAATCTAGCACTATTTTACAGTATCGTTGACTGCATTACTTAAAGAATAAAGCTACAGTAATTCAAATTNGGCAGTGTAATCTAGCACTATTTTACAGTATCGTTGACTGCATTACTTAAAGAATAAAGCTACAGTAATTCAAATTCTTTAGCTATACCATTTGCAGATTGCTTTTATTTAATGATAATCCATAAACTATTTTCAAGAAGCAGTATGTCTCATGAAATTCTATGATAACGTGACAGACGACCAAACTGTTTTCCCAGCATGTAGTTGTCGCATGATATACTAGGTAGTTGCGCTGTTACTTCANACGTGACAGACGACCAAACTGTTTTCCCAGCATGTAGTTGTCGCATGATATACTAGGTAGTTGCGCTGTTACTTCAACGTGCAGTTGCTACACTTGTCGCTAGATAGCTGTACTGTTATTCCATGTGAATTTGCATCCTACACACAATTATTGACATAGAGATCATGTGTAAGTAATTTTCATTTAGTGTTCAGCATTAAATATTTATTAAACAAAAGTACTAAATAAAAAAATTCCTGATTGTCTCTCATTTCACCATTGCTGATTGGCGGAGAGACGTGTCATGGTTAGACGACAGCCAATCGGAGGACAGGTGACAACATAAGTAAGGCAGAAGTAAAATAAAACTAATTTTTTAAGACAGAATTTTTCTCACTTTGGCTAAAGATGGACGTGTGTATGTCAAAAGAAATTTTAATGATAAAATAAGGAATTTGTGAATTGTACGAAATGTAACAAGTTTGGTAAAACCTTGCACAGCTCAATGTTTTTAACCTTTTGAGAACAAGGGAGGCTAAATATATGTCTCTAAGATATCATCTTTTTCAAAAGGCATCCCGTATTAAAATTAATTTATAATTAATTAAAATAACTTGTAATTTTCACAATGGAGATGATTAAACACATACTTCATGCAAAAAAAGCAAATTTTAATGTATAAAGATTGGGTGTGGATCAAAACATGTCCAACATTTTTCAAAATATCTATAGCGACCTACCGTCTTAACTGAATTATTTTGGAAACCTTGAAAGGTCATTTTAATAAGGTTCTACTGTATGTGAAATTGATATAGGAGTTAATTGTTCTACAGATTGAAAAGTATGCAGGACATGAAATATGGTTTTATAAAGAAGTTTGTAATGGAACATATTGTATACATACTTCAGAACATGAATTGTATTGTATTGTATAGGGCTTATTAATGTCCCCTGCGGTTATGCCTGAAGGCCTGTAAGGGGGCAGCTTACAAACTAACTTATGACCTAACTTAAACTAACACCCATGCCTTACCTGAACCCAGAACCTCCTGCACCCCACACTGGCAGCGGCGCACCAACCAACTGCACTACGGGAGGTCTCGTACCATGAAAAACATCCTCCAGAAAACACGGCAATTTCCGTGGTAGCTGATCGGACAGATGTGTTTTGGCGGGAACAGGTTCCATGGTGATGCACTGTATCATTACTTGTAATGAACAGCACAGCTATCTAGTGGGGAACCTAGCAACTACACGTAGAGTAATGGCACAGCCATCTAGCAGCAAGCACAGCAACTGCATTTTGAAGTAACAGCACAGTTATCTAGCAGATCATGCATCAACTACATGCTGGAAAAACAGCACAGTCATCTATCACATTATTGTTCAATTTAATGAGATAAGTTTACAGATTACTTTATATGAAAGCAACCTATAATGATATACCTAAAAATTTTAATTACAGTTGCAATATTCTTTTAAAAATGCAGTCTATGAGACTGAAATAAACAGTGGTTGTTTACACTACGATTCAGTTTTGAATTTAAAAAAACTATGGCTGTGATTAACATTTCAAACAGTTCTGCTCGCATCAGCTNACACTACGATTCAGTTTTGAATTTAAAAAAACTATGGCTGTGATTAACATTTCAAACAGTTCTGCTCGCATCAGCTGTGCCCATTTGTTGAACAACGGAATTAAAACTTTATAATGCAATGCTTCATTTTTAACGACAGAAACACGTATGCATTATTTTGTTTATATAAAACATAGGTATTAATTTTTGCAGAATATAATGAAATGCAGTGGCTGAGAAATAGATGAATCAAACTTGGGCCATTAGAGGGANGGTATTAATTTTTGCAGAATATAATGAAATGCAGTGGCTGAGAAATAGATGAATCAAACTTGGGCCATTAGAGGGAAGCACACAATGCAATTATTTGCTTCCAAAAGCACAATATTCTCTTTTGGCAGAGTGAAATATATTTGCTTCAATGGAAAACCATTTCTATAGAAGGAAAATAAACTTCGTACAGAAATTAAATTTCCTAATAGAGTAGTGACCTCATACTTACCCATTGATTATTTTCCCAGGATTTCCGCAAAAATCTGGGTGCGGATTATAATCAATAGTGCCTTAGAATTGAGTAAATACCATAACTTTTTAAACTGATTTTTCAACAATAAGTAGTATTCTCTTGGTATTTATGCTCTCTTTCTCTGGACTACAACAATTATGCATTACCATTCAAGCATCACCATTGTTTCACTTCCTAGGGGACTAATAGTTGTCAGCTTTACGTACCCTCAGAAGGTCCCGAGCGTCTGTTATGAGGAGCTCAGCAGCCTCCCTCTCTGTGAGGCCCTGCCGACCCGTCACCCAAACATGCTTCAGCTTGTTGCGTCGTGCCGTGTCGAACGACGTCTCCCCATCCAACTCCTTTGACCTGCAGATGTACACCCTCCTACCAATCAGCTGTCACAGCTAACCACACACACACATTTTAGCTTTAATACAGTCTCACAGTCAATTTCAACAAAGGCCTTCCATCCTTGGAGACACAAGTAAACACCACACATCAGCAAATAGGGTTTCCTACAGCAGGAACAGAGCAAGGCAATATTTTCTGAGATGTATTTTGTTTACCTTGCTCATCTGCCCTTAGCAGTCTATACCCAAGGGAACGAGCTCAAGCCGCCCGACAACTGGAGAGGCCTCACCTCCCAGTTCCCCTTAGCTCCCTCTTCCAGCCATCCCACAAGACCGCAGGTGAGCTGCATCCGCTCATATTGCGCATACGGCTGGGGCTTCCAGTACCACTGGGCCTCCAGCCCATACTTCAAGCCTACGAGGACCAGCAGCACACCACGGGAACCAACCAGCCCCGCCAGTAGCAGCACCGCCACCGGCCCAGGACAGGACACTAGTTCCAGCCAGCAGCAGCAGCGGCCGAGCTAGGATCAACCTCGGACCCCGCCCACTGCAGTTAAACGAGTGTCTGTGTCTACAACAACAGTGCGGAGAGTCGCTAACCCCACACCTGACTTTGTACTGTGTCGTAGGGCCACGCCCCCCAGCCTATACTCCTGCCGGGAACCATTCAGCGGCCAATAAGCGAAACTTCGCCACAGTACATTAGCCCGTGCCTCTGTCCGGCACTATAAAACCATTGTCAGACAGTGACGTCGCTGTAAGTTTAACCATCGTCACGCGTCAAATGTTTTTGTGGCACCAACGTGGGGCTACAGCGCTTTATTAATTAAGTTGTAAAGCAGAACCAGGACAGTACGACCCAGAGAACCAAGTTAATCTAGCCGGAAGTCAAACTATAACCCGCGAGACTTCAGAGAGTCTATAAACACCCCATGGTGCTCAATTTTACTAGTCGAGATATGTCAGAGTTAAACCCGAGCATTGCTAACCGAGGCGAAGCCGCCGCCATAATGGACAAGGCCATTAATATCTGAACCGAAAGGTGAGACATACCCGCATGCCCCGGAGCTGGGATAAATTTCGGTAGTTGAGCACACTGCTAGAATACATTCCCTTGCTTGTGCTTAGAGTGGATGATGAGTCCTGTTATACTGACGGGCTGGAATACCATTGTGATGAATGTCGGACCTACCAGACTGCCCATTGTAGCTGGCTTGCACAGGACAAGGCGTAAACACAGTAAGTTGTATTATTTGTGTGCCAACGTTTCACCACATAGGCATTGGCTGGCCGGACAAGTGGATCATCAGACCGAGGTTAGTGTACAGGTGTGAGGTGTGCAAGCACGCTGCAAAATACAGAACGAATAATCTCGGCACTCACCGCAGCATGATATCCACCTGGGGTAGTGAAGGGCCTCAACTATTTGAATTCACTGGAAGATCCCAAGAGGACCCAATAGCGTTTACACAGGAATACGAGAGAGAGTTTAATGAAAACGAGGTCCCAATTAAACAATGGGTTGACAAAACCCAAAAGCAGTTCAAAGGAAAAGCGTTAGAATTAGGGATGGGTCGGTTCGGTTCTTCGGTTCCAATTTATACCAGTTCTTGAGGTTTGACTCGGAACCGGTTTTAGGTTAACAAAAACTACTCAGTTGTCGTTTCTAAAAAGCAATAAATTACTGCAAAACTCTGTCCTTACAAAAATAACTAACTCCTGTATAGCGCTCCCTTTACTACCAAAATAAAGGAAAAAAATTCTGCAGTGTGTGCGGCCATACATGAAAAAAAAATTAAGGAGTGGTAGTCATAAACTGTCGGCTCCCTTCTCTGTCTTTATCACTCAGCCTGCCACTGTTAGCAACACTGCTAGCCGATCGATACATTTCTCCACACTTTCTTTGTTTCCGTGTAAGGCAGAGAATAGCCTAGTCAAGGGGGCTGGAGAAGAGAAGAAGCGACGTTTTTTTTTAGAGGTGTGGCATTCCAACACAGCAAAAAAAAAAAAAAAAACCAGCAGGAAAGAAGCAAAAAGAAAAAGGAAGCAGGTCACCCGTTGGAGTTGTTGACATTCTTTTAATGACCATAGGTTAAAGTCATACCACAATGTTCTGGCTTTTAGCACTGTGAGTTATTTAGTTAAAGTATTTTCCAAACATATCACTTCAACACCAATTAATGTGTGTATGTGTTTATATATATAAAGGATCATTTGTTACATATTTACTAACCTTAAATAAATTTAATACAAGCTTATCTGTATACATTAAATCTTATCTTCACACTTTGTTATTGTTCTATTCTTTGGTAGGTTAAATAAAACATTTAATGAATTTTACCTTCATTGGTTGAATGAAGTTACAAGCAAAATGCAAGTATTCAAAATGGAACCGAATACCGGAACCGATATTTAAATTGTAGAATCGGTACCGGAACCGAAACCAATATTTTTTGTTATTCGACCCATTCCTAGTTAGAATGGTAGAACAAATATTGGCAGTTTGTCACAGAATGGGGGCGGCTTTGTTCACGCTAGGGCTGAGCCGATACCGGTACAGATATATCGAAACCGGCCAATATTGTATTTGTTTGTAATTCATGTTTAAATCGCCGATATTATAGCCAATATTTTGCCCTAAAAATCTAAGATGATGCAATTTTCATCTTGCCATAATTGGAGTGGATTAGCGCACTATTTGGTTTTATTAAAATAATAACTCTTTTTAAATTGGTTTTTTACTAAAGTACCTAACTGGCTGGGTTTTTTTCTAAAGCAAAATTAGGCATATTTTGCATGATTGTTTACAAAACATGTATACAACAAAACAATACATAGTAGCCACCATTTGCGTTTACTGAATTTTATCTATGTAGGCAAGCTTGTCGCATGAACAAAACTTAACATTTAATCGGCCTAACACATATTTAATATTAACAATAATTAATATTTACGATTACCACCATAAATATTTTGTCTTAGTAGTTTCATGTCCAACCGCGAACACGATGACGAATTAAAAAAAATTATGTAATCGTGTAATGTTGGTTACATGCTGCACATTACTGCCGCCTAGCGGCGCCATTCCAACAGTTTGTCTTTTTTTTTTTTTTTTGTTTTTTTTGTGTGTTTGTTTGCTGTTGCTGTAATAATATGACGGTGTTAGGTTAGGGAATGAACGTGGTGAAATTATTTACGTGTGTCAGCAAAAAAACAAATAATATAGCTAGAAGGAAAAGTGACGTGTGGAATTTTTATACCCTAAGCAACACGCAAGAATGCAAAGCTGGTTGCAATATTTGCAAATGTTTGGTTTTGAGAGGTCGTATAGAACCACCAACTTAAAATGGCACCTTGAGTGTATGCACCCTTTGAAGTGGAAGAGAAAATTACAACTGTGTCCTCCTAGGCCTGTTGTACATCTCTCAACACAACTTCCTGGGAGATAAAACGCGCCTAACCATGCCATCATTGCGAGTACTTCACAAATTTCAGATAACGGTTGTGTGGCTTCATGTTCATCTAGCCCTGATGTAAACAGGTTTAAACGGAAATTTCATAACGTGTATGAATTGATGGAAAAAAAGTAAACCTTATAGTTCATCACATGCCCGCACTGTGAAAATAAATAGTCTCATTGGAAAAATCATTCGCACAGACCTTT
Organism: Clitarchus hookeri; assembly: GCA_002778355.1. Lineage (NCBI taxonomy): Eukaryota > Metazoa > Arthropoda > Insecta > Phasmatodea > Phasmatidae > Clitarchus > Clitarchus hookeri. Next base: position 563,129 of record NQII01000856.1, on the reverse strand, counting down.
TACCATTTAGTAATGTGGAAAACAAAAGTAGGTTAATACTACAAATACGTTATATGCATAATTCATATGTGCATCATATATCACACATTTTTTTTTACATCAATTTAGATTATTTTTGTCTTAAAAATATGCTTAATTACTAACTAGTAAGTGGTTCCTAAATTTTTATTTATCTTAACAGTTTGGTCTATCACTAAAACAATAAAAACAAAGATAATAAATTTTTTTTAACTAAATGTTTTAAAAATAAAGTTTTTAATTTTTTGAAACATGAAAAACTGTTATTTTTCCTTGTTTAGGCAGTATCTGTATTGGTATCAGCAATATCGGTAAGTTTGTATCAGCAATATAGGAAACGGCTCAGAAACCATATCGGCTCACCTCTAGTTCATGCCTTGCCACCCAGTTTTCTGGTGAGGAAGTGTTAGCGCACCTAACTACGGATTTCCGTAGTCTAAACCAGACCACCGAGGAAGAGGCCGAAATTTTTGTAAGAAGAAAAGTACAGACGTACCGCTGGATATTCCCATACGGAAACGAAGAAAGCTGCGTGTATAATATTACAGGCATGCTGCTCCCGAATTTGCGCAATATGCTCCAACTTCCCCAGTCAGTCTATAAGTTGGTAGAAAGAGCGCGACAAAAAGAGAGAAACATTAAAGCGCAGGCCGTCCTAGATCGGCCGCACCGCCGCACTTTGTAAGTCTGGTTCTGCCCGGGGAGACATTTGCAAAGAGACTGCCCGACAAGGAGAGAAACAGAGCAATCCACAACGAGGGAAGGAGGAGCGCCCTCCAGACCCATAAGCCATTCTTCCTGGATGCACCACGAATAGTAATTAGGATAAACCAGCGAACAGCCATCGCAATGTTAGACATGGCTGCCACTGGCAATTTTATAAGGAGCAACCTCCCCCCGCCTGACAACCACTTATCAAAGGGTCCAGCTGGCCCAGTCAGACCGCTTCCTCCAGGTAGAGGAAAAATAAGGCTCGTCNCTCCTCACGCCAAACCAGCGAGCCCACTTGACAACCACTGACCAAAGGGTCCAGTCAGACCGCTTCCTTCAGGTAGAAGAAAAAATAAGGGTTGTCGTGTGGACGGAAATAAAGCCACCGCGGCGGAGTGGCCCCGCATGTAGAAGAAGAGGCGATTTTGGGGCAGCCCTGGCTGCAAAAGCCGCAGTGCCTGACAGATTGCGGGCGGCGCCATATTTGTGTCGGAGATCGCGAACGCCTTACAATCAGCTAGGGACGCAACCAAGATGTCCCATCCCCTTCTCCGATCCCAACACAGAGTCCTGCGGAACGCATTCTCCTCCTACAGCTGACAGTAGGGGAGGACACACCAAGCCGGAAGCCACAACATAACCTGGGGACCAATCGCCAGAGGTAAAGACCCAGACGTCGCCATAACCAGCCAATACCTAAACTCGAAGAATCTCAGCCCATAGAAGCAGTGATTTATACTCTGCTGAAGCAAACAATAAGCCGGGACCCCGAACCACACCCAAACGTCTGCCAGAGTAGTATCCAGCTCTTGGCAGTGATATCCGTCAGGTCGCTGCCCTCGACCCCGACTGACTTCATCAGGAAATGGGCCGCCAGACACGGCTACTTCACACCGATCGAGTCAGAACTCTCGTGGTGGAGCCCCTTGGACA
>NQII01000856.1:537520-560728 GCA_002778355.1 Clitarchus hookeri | reverse complement strand
CCATGACCAACAGAACGAGGGAGGTGCCTCCCCGCAGCTGCATACTGCCTCCCAAGGTCAGCCGACGCTGTAACCGGGAGTCACCATGGCACCCCACTGCAGAATTTACGTGACCGTATCTATAGCAAGAGGCCTTATGAAGGAAGCGAGGCCACCGTGTAAACCAAAGACTTCCCAAATTGAGTGAAACCCACGCTGAAAGACAGCCATAAGGAATGAAAATGGACTGCAGTAATGCAAAGTGTACGGTTAGTACACCAAAATTTTTCTGTAAATAATTGTAATATTTGAGTGCTACATATTTTTTTATTAACTGTAGGTGGCCCCGTACGACCATTGGTAGTGTATATAAAATTCAAAGGGTAATTCATGTTGTATATTATGTAAGGTAAGTAGAAGTCGGCCTAAGTGATGGAAGCCTTACCGTCAGCCCAGCTAGAAACTTGTCACACATAAACTACGTGCCGTGCGACCAATTAGGAGGTTACAGAGGAGTGATTTTGGAGGATTCAAATTGATAAAAAAAATTTGGTTTGCAATGCTGTAAATGAGGTATATAGCCACTTTAGCTAGATCATCCAAACCATGTAATCAATTCCAACTTAATTTTGTATGCTAGCAGTATATATTACGAATATCAAATGTGTCTACACAGAGCCTATTTTGTCCACCATTTTGTAACATAGCTCAACACTAATAAATAAAGGTTTTATTTCATAGCTCACAAAACAGTTGACTGATTCCTATATCAAATTTGGCAAACAAGCAAGTGATGTAAACTGATATGTTTTAAGTAGGTCAGACATTTGTTTTCAAAATGATGGACATATCGCCATTTTAGCTTTGTACGATCGAACATGTAATCAATTCCAACTTAACTTTGTATGATGGCAGTATCTAGTACAAAAATCAAATGTGCTAATACATAACTTTTTTGTCCTCAATTTATAAAGATTATCACATAAAACAAATGGAGGTTTTATGCCATATCTCGAGGACCAATCAATCAATTCACACCAAATTTTACATGCAAATAGTGCTACAATCGGGTACGAAAACTAACATGTTTTAGGTGTGGTAGGCCTTTTTTAATGTTGTCAATAAAAATTATTAATGCTGGTAAAATATACATATAAAACCATTTAACAAAGTTAAACCAAATTCTGTACACTAACAAACAAACTTAATTAGAACCAACTAATTTCCACCAAATTTTGCACACCAGTAGTGATACAGAAAGCCATGCAAACTTTTATGATTTAAGTGGTGCCATAAATTAATTTTCAACATGGCGGCCATATAAGCCTAAATATTTTGATATGTTTTTCCTAACTATTAAACAATTTAACCAAATTCAACCAAACTCTTTATGTTGACAGTATCTATTAGAAGCATCGCATAGAGAACCTCTTTTTTGTTAGGCAAATTTGTAACATAGCACCAAGTAAGAAAATAAGTTCTTGTGCAATACTTCAGCGACTAATCAACTAATTTCCACCAGTGTCTCCACGGAAGTAGCACTATGGTAGGACGCATAAACTTACATGTTTTAAGCGGCTCAGACTCTTATTTTAAAAATGACGGCCCTCTAAATATTTCAGGTTATTAAACCCTATCATTCAAAACATTAAACTGATTACATCCGAAGTTGATGCTCCAAATCCTACCTCCACGATTGCACACCAGCTTATGGTACGAGGTTTTCCAGTTTCAATTCCCAGGTGAGGCACGTGTGTATTTGCAATCGTCTCATTACTGTTGCATTTATTTCTGGTATATCTCTAATGATATCGCTGTCAACGAGACTTCAAGGCCTACATACCATCTAAGCTTTCAAGAACTTCAATAAAAATGATTTGTACACATGCAGAGGAAAGTAGGCTCATTAGTTATATTAGTAGCTTCTTGTCTTAATTTGCTACCACGTTATCTTGGAAAAAAATATCGGCCCAGGTCACATACAGTGTAGAGGTTGAACATGGTTTACTTTAGCACGCCAAACGTGTGGAAGTGCTAGAAGCGACATGCATGTTTAGTGATTTCATTTTCTATTGCACGATATTATCAGCACTAATTAACAAAATGAATTATCAATTCAGTGACACGTTATTTACAAATGCAACGTACTCTTATCAAAGTAATGTATTTTATTAACATAATTTTTATTTCCTAATAGCAAAGCCGTAAAATTTTTTACAGTTGTCTTTCTGATGCCTTTGTTACACCATATCATAACGGATATACATTTTAAGGATTTGGTAAAAAATTACTGAAAAAAATTATGTAAATATTGGATATGCATTACAAATGTTTGTATTTTTAATTTCACAAGCCAAATGAATAGTGAAGGTCCAATACGAAAATCTGCCCGATATTTTTGATATCCGATACATTGCCTGAAAGCCAATTTTATTCCTATAATCTAATCCAATATAAAAGAAATTACCTCAAATTTTTTATACTGTTGTTTTATTTAGTAATTAAAATTTTTATTTATAAAAGTACTTCGTAAATGTGGCAATAAAGAAATTCATACAATAAAAAAAGTAGAGTATAAAATTTAAGTCAAGCTAATGTTTTTGTGTTAAATGATTTCTCATGTTGGATGTATTGAATGTTCACAATGATTGCTTGCCCCTCGGAACATCAGCTTAGCAGAAATTGCAACTGACTATCCATACCTTATCTGCCTGCAAAAAATCAAACTACATTTGATTTCCCCACGACTGTACGTACTGCATGTTAGTTACTCACTCATAAAAGAAACACACACACACACAAATCAATAATAATTTACGTTTAGCAGAAATATATGAGATCAATACCTGCAAGATTTCTACTTTGGTACAGTGCTATCTTTGGTATGGTGAAAAACCATGAAACGTAAATAAAAACTCTACGCATAGCTGCCAACTGTTTGGTTAAGCTACTGTTGAAGAAGTAAAAATAAATTCCTATTCACAAAAAAAAAAATTTAATAGATTTAATTATTAACAATTTACAAGATGTGAATGTAAATGTTGTGAACATGTAAACAATTTAGACAATATGGTGAAAATGTATTTTAAGTGTGTTTAATACTGGTCACATGTAACGGTTCGTCGTGGCTCGTTAAGCCATAATTATAATATTGCAGCCCCACAGTTAGGTGCCATTTTGTAACGTTCGGCCGCTTACACTGTTGAATGTTTACATTGCCTCAACTAGCTCAAGGTAGAAACTCGAGACTCAGTACAATGTGACGCTGATTAATTAAAAAAAGAAGTTCCAGAGTATTTTGTTAGATATGTTTATTTAACTATTTAAGTTTCACAGTTCACAGACAGAGTTTCAGTATGCAGAGTACGAACCTCTCACAGATAATTATAAAAGTACAGAAACAGCGCCACAATAGTTTACAGGTTATTAATGTCTCAAAACTTGCATCAAAATAAATATAAAATGTGTCAACCTCCTACACCGGCAAAGAAATAAAATAAAGTCTAGTGGCCGATGTGGGGGTTATAGTAACATCCGTCGCGTCCTAGGCTAGCATTGTATGATGCTTCTGACGACTTAACTGCTCGACCTGCCCTCACGGGCGTCTGACCCGGAGTAACTGCTTCCGACGACTCACGAAACTGCTCAAAGGGCGACAGACAGACGCGTCTTTTGTTCTGCCTCTCGCCAGCCTCTCCTGAGATAAGGGCCTGGCCACGCACGCTCTCAACATGTTATCGACACTGCTCCGCACGAACTAATACTGCGCCGTCAACATAAACGGACTTCGCTGTCAACATAAACGAACCTCTCGTACAACAACACTGCGACGGAGGAACTAAAACTTGTCGACGTCGCCTGAAAATCTAATTAATGCTGACGCTTACCAAATCTCCGAAGTTCAAAACGAAAACTGTAACCAGACTCCTGATAAAACATAAACAGCAGACATCCGCCCGATAACCTACAATAGCACACGTCTGCCGGATAAACAAACTATAGCACATGTCTGCTCGACAAACAAACTACCACGGGAAACGAGCCACCACGGCTTTAAACTTCAGACCCGATAAAAATATTACGAAGCTTTCCAAAGCTTAATACACACTAAAGAATTTTACACCCGTGTCCCGAAAAATTAAGAATATTGCATCATTACACACTTACTAAACCATGGAGTAGGCCATATATTGTTTACATCACAAAGTGTATTTCGAGTTAAATGCTAGACCATGGTAAATTATGAATATCTTCATCATGTTTTATTATGTTTTTTCTCTGATGTGAATCTGAAGAAAAATTTTACTTTCTAAATGGTTGTGTTTGTTTTTCAATGTAAACATGGTAGTCGGTTTATACAAAAGCGCCCCATCACAATGTATGTTACCACTATGTCTCATTTTTAATAATGACTGACAAACATTATAAAATTCATTCAAAAGTCAAAACTTAAAAATTTTTGTCACCTGAAATGTGACCAATTTGAGAAGTGCCGATAACTGATATAATTAACGTTTATATTTATGAAACAGATATTTCTGATAACAGCAATATCTACCAATAAACAGATAACTGTTATCGGATCGAACCATCACTACAAATGAATAGGTATGAGGAGCTGTAAAACTTGCATTGCTATTACTTACAACCTGTACCTCTATACATGATCACCATTGTTTTGTTTTCTGACCACAACATTTTCTCGCAAAACAATTATGGCACAATAAATAGTATTACTGCATGTTGTGTATACTCATAAGAACATATTTCATTTATGACAAATTAAGTATTCTATTTCTTGTTTGTGGATGGCCCTGTGATGTCACATCAATAAAAAATACAAAGGAAGTAGGTGAAGTTATGGTGTTTTGCTGTTTAATTGTATATGTGAGATAGGTGCAAATTAGACTTTCTAAATTACAGTTACATTGTTAACACAAATTCTTAAACTTGACGAGTGACGTCTTTTGGGAATAGGAGCATCGCTGTCCCACTTTGCGGGCGCCTTCCAGGCGACACGTGGCACGAGGCAGGTGGGGGATTGCAGTACACGTGTCGCTGAGGCATCCTCCATCCCCCTTCACCCACCCACACCCCTAGGCCTCTAGCCTGCCCGGGAGATCTGTAGAGCGCAGGGGTTTCTCGAGATATCAGCAAATAATCATATGTATTTCGCCTAAAATCAGAAAACACGCACCACGGNCAAGTAATGCTTCCGCAACGTTACAATATGGCGCCTACCTGTGAGGCGGTAATATTATAATGACGCAGCTTTACAATACTCTTGTCAAAATCATGCATTTTATTAACATAATTTTTATTTCCTAATAGCAAAGCCGTACAATTTTTACAGTTGTCTTTCTGACGACTTTGTTACACCATATCATAATAGATATACATTTTAGGGTTTCGGTAAAAAATTACTGAAAAAAATTATGTAAATATTGGATATGCATTACAAATGTTTGTATTTTTAGTTTTGCAAGCCAAATGAATAGTGAAGGTCCAATATGAAAATCTGCCCGATATTTTTGATATCAGATACATCGCCTGAAAGCCAATTTTATTCCTATAATCTAATCAGATATAAAAGAAATTACCTCAAAATTTTTATACTGTTGTTTTATTTAGTAATTAAAATTTATTTTTATAAAATTACTAAGTAAATGTGACAATAAAGAAATTCATTCAATAAAAAATGCAGAGTATAAAATTTAGGTCAATCTAATGTTGTTGCATTAAATGATTTCTCATGTTTGGTGTATTGAATGTTCACAATTATTGTTTGTCCCTCGGAACATCAGCTTTGCAGATATTGCAACTGACTATCCATACCTTATCTGCCTGCAACAAATCAAACTACATTTGATTTCCCCACAACTGCACGTACTGCATGTTAGTTACTCATAAAAGAAACTCACACACACACAAATCAATTATAATTTACGTTTTAAAAAGATGTTACCTTGAAGAAAGACATTTAATCAGTTATATGGCGTTAATTCTACACTAAAATTGATTAAAGTTTTCAAAATGTATCTAACAGAAACATACGGTATCAATAACTGCAAGATGTCTACTTTGGTACAGTGCTATCTTTGATATGGTGAAAAACCATGAAACGTAAATAAAAACTCGATGCATAGCTGCCAACTGTTTGGTTAAGCTACTGTTGAAAAAGGAAAAATAAATTCCGATTCGCAAAAAAAAAATTTTAATAGATGTAATCATTAACAATTTACAAGATATAAATGTAAATGTTGTGAATATGTGAACAATTTAGACAATAGGGTGAAAATGTATTTTAAGTGTGTAATACTGGTTACTTACAAAACCATGGAGTAAGCCATATATTATTTACATTACTAAGTGCATTTCGAGTTAATTGCTAGACCATGGTAAATTATGAATAAATCATCATGTTCTATTATGCTTTTTCTCTGATGTGAATCTAAAGAAAAAATATTACTTTCTAAATCGATGTGTTTGTTTTTTAATGTAAACATGGTGGTCGGTTTATACAATAGCGCCCCATCACAATGTATGTTACCACTACGTCTCATTTTTAATAATGAATGTGACAAACATTATAAAATTCATTCAAAAGTCAAAACTTAAAAATTTTTGCCACCTGAAATGTGGCCAATTTGAGAAGTGCCAATAACCGATATAATTAACGTTTATATTTATGAAACAGATATTTATGATAACAGCAATATCTGCCAATAAACAGATAACTGTTATCGGATTGAACAATCACTACAAATAAATAGGTATGACGTATGACGAGCTGTAAAACTTGCGTTGCATTACTTACAATCTGTACCTTGTAACGTTGGCCGCGCCAGTTACAAAGCCGACTATAATTTGCCGACTAGCACTCGACTAGCTCAGAGGTGGAACACGAGACTCTGTACAATGGACGCCAATTAATTATGAAATAAAGTAAAGTTCCGGTTTATTTTGTTCCATACTTTTATTTATTATTGAAGTGACACAGTTCACATACAAAGTTCATATATGCAGAATACGAAACGTTCACAGATAAATAGACATGGACAGAACAGAGTCACAGTTGTTTACGAATTATTACTGTTTCTAACAAACTGGCGCGTAGAAATAAGAAATGCGGTGACCTCCCACACCGGCGGAGAAATAATATAGCAAGTTCAAGTTTGCCGATGTGGGGGTTATCGTCACGCCCGACGGGGACTAGACGAGCATTGTATGACTAAACTGAAGGGCGACTGCCTTCCAACTGAACTTGCCGCCGACTGACTTCCTCGCCGACTGACTTTCAACTGACCTCAATCCATTGCTGACTTCAAGTGACTTGAAGGGCGACAGGCACACGCGTCTTTGTGCTGCCTATCACCCCCCTCTCCACAGATAAGAGCCTGGCCACGCACGTTCTCCACATGTTATCAAAACTGCGTTGTACACACTAAAACTGCGCCGTCAACATACAGATAAACAAACTTCTGGTATAAAACTTGTTGACGCAGTTTGAAAAAGCTAATCTAATGTTGATGCTTAACAAAAACTCCAACGTTTGAAACAAAACTGCAAACATCCGCCCGATAAACGTACTATCACAGGAAACGAAACACCATGGCTTTAATTTGAATACAGATAAAAATATTACGAAGATTACCAAAGCTAAAGAAAATAAAACACGTGTCCCGGTCCCGAAAATTAAGAATACTGCGTCATTACAACTTCCATACATTATCACCATTATTTTGTTTTCTGACCACAACATTTTCTCGCAAAACAATTATGGCACAATAAATAGTATTACTGCATGTTGTGTATACTCATAAGAATATATTTCATTTATGGCAAATTAAGTATTCTATTTCTTGTTTGTGGATGGCCCTGTGATGTCACATCAATAAAAAATACAAAGGAAGTAGGTGAAGTTATGGTGTTTTGCTGTTTAATTGTATATGTGAGATAGGTGCAAATTTGACTTTCTAAATTACAGTTACATTGTTAACACAAATTCTTAAACTTAATAGTTGATACAAATATAACTCTTAAATCTGTAGCAAAAAAAAAACTTAAATATTTTGTGTCTCAAAAAATTTAACTCCATTTCGAGTTTTGGTCAAAAACTTTTCTCAACTCAAAAATCCTAGTACTTGCAGTCTGCTAGTGGAATGCCTTTTAGGACAAATAACTGTTGGATGGAGTGACCCATTGGTTAATTACATTCTCTGTTGACAAAACACACTAATTTGTACGAGTGTGTGCTGTAACATACGTCTGAAAAGGCACGGCCTTGTGAAGTGCATTTTCGACAGCTGTAACGTCCGCCACCGCAAGGGCAGACAGTGTGGTGATGCCAGAGTCAAAGAGTGCACGGGCTCGTTGGCTGTTGAGTGCGTCAAGCTTCATGAGGTCACACAGCTCGCGTCTCACTCCAAACTGAAGTCGATCCTGGAACTGTGACACCAGCAGCTCGAAGCTAGCCCAGCCGAGGCGCCGGCAAAAAGCTGTCACCATGCCTGCACCCAGAACATACATGTTTATTGCAGTGTTGTTCATTAGCATTCGAAATATTACCATTTCTTAACATGACAAAAAACATTTAAGAGAGTAAAAGTACTGATGAAAGATGGTCATTTTTTAATTCTTTATTTATACAGTAATGTTTTCCGTAGTTACAGTAAGTGCTGTCCAGGGTAAGGTGTACCAGTGGCAATTACGATTCTAGCTTAGACTGCATTTGTCAATGGTTAGATATAAATACAATTTTGTTGGACTCAAAGAATCTCAAGACGTTAACCAATGTTTTAACGTGAAAATATTACTTATTAGTAATTAATAGAAACATGGTGGTAGGCGATTCATTTCCAGATTCGTGTACTTCTCTTTGTATAACTAGTGTCTTTACTGTTTTTGTCATAACAGAACCAAGATCTTCACACTAAGATCTTCACACTCGGTCCTAGTTCTCAATGTCAAGAACCAGGGAAACCAATAACTGATAACCGGAACCAACCCAATATCATTATCTGGCACGGCACGNACTGGTAACTGGAACCAATCCAATATCATTATCTGGCATGGCACGCTGCTTGGAATATTCCGTTTCACGCTGCAAATGCTTCGAGCATTGGAAACAAGGTAATCTGATGATGTGTTTATCAGAGTTTAGGTAACACATATCTATCGAGAGGTAAGTAACAGGCAAGATGCAGAAACCTGCAAATGTAGCAGCGGACTGCTGCAGAGACTGCAGCATCCCTCTGGAGCAGCGGAACTTGGCAGCAACGTCTGTCAGAAGCACTTCGTTCACAAGGTCCTGCAGCGCCAGCGCAGTGTAGAACCGCCGGTGAATCGACAGCTTTTGGTTCTGGAATACAGTCATTCAAATACTTCACCATCTACGATAATGTTCAAAGCTGCAAAATATCAGCACCTGTATTAGGAGTGTGCAAATATAACAAACATCTGAATAGTTGCCAATAGTAATTTATGAATTATTCACATTCAAACTTCAAATATCTAGAATAATTTTTATTCCCGTATTGAGTGGTTCTTTGCTTGAAAATGTCTTTTCATTTCAAGTTGTTCCTTTAAACTTCTAACGCATAGTTATTAGAGCTGGATTTCTACTAACCATGATAACTGGTCATTTAACATGTGTATGCGTGCATGTGTATGCAGACATACACACATACATGTGAGCTTGCACGTGTATAATTACTACGTATGCACGTAAAAAATCACCTATTCATGAGTCAGTCTGACTTGGGAAAGGGACCCTCTACCCTTAATACAGTCGAGCACCAATGTAACAAACATGTAGGTAACAAAAACAGCAATATAAAGTAAATGTTTTAAGGAACTGTAAAAAAAAATTCCTAAAATTTATGAAAAGAATAAAATGTCATTGCTAAAGTTAAATAAAATTCAATGAAAACATAATAAAAAATATTCACTGGCCCATGGCAATAAAATGTAGGTATTTCTCAGTAGGTAGCCTTAAAACATCCGCTGAAACACACACAAAAAAAATTGGTTAAAATCCATTTAAAACTATGAACTATGGTGGCTGTAATTTGAGTTGACCGTGCGAGCACCTAGCGAAGTAAACTTTGCGCATCACATGACGTCACGAAGGGCTCCTTTGTTCTTCACCCCTCCCTCCCTGATGCAACCTTCCCACCCCTGGAGCACAGCTGCCCTCTTGTCCCTAGTACCTAACTGCCATAGAAACAGTGGTAGCCAATAAAAGTACGGGTTACAGATCTTCCTCCTTTTCTCCCATGAGCATCTTTTATCTTGTGACCATGCCATGTCTTTGTGTGCAATCTTTGATATGTTTTTCAATAGTGTTACGAAAGACAAGATAAATTTGATTTTGGGATTTTCTTCTTGGATTTTGACTATGGATAGCGACTGGAATTGACTGCATTGCCTGTCTACAACATGCTTACGCTATTTTTTAATGGAATATTATATTTTATTTACGATTTTGGATCCAACACATTACGTCAATATTAGAGCCAGCAACACCAGTTTCTGCTGCAACCCACCTCGCTTCTGTCGCATGTGTCGCAGTTGCCTAGGGTAAAGTAGGTCACATCCTTCGCACCAGCTGTGTGCATGCTTGTCGGGTGACTTTAGGTGTGCCACTACGGGCCGTCAGTGTGATGGATAAATGAAGGCATGATTGCGGTGCTGCGTACAAACAATTGTTTGTTTCTGTATTTATTTATTTAATTTTAATGAGAAAGTTAGTCTTCGCAGTGGCTAAAAATGTACACTGGCAAAATAATATACCCATAGTACGTGCCACAATGGTTATGTTTTTGTAACGGTAATAGGATGTCACAGCCTTGTGGGATGTATATTTCTATCAAAAGACTTCTGCTTATTGAAATAAATTTGTGTTTTGTTAATAAATTGTCTGATTTTTGTACAAAAGGCTTTCGGAAATGGATTTCGCACTCATAATGGAAGCAGCACACAATGTTTGAAATTTTTTTTCTTGTTAACGTGAGGTAATTTATGGACTCGTTAAAATATATCTTTATTCAGAAATATTTATTTCTAAATAGATAAATTAAAATTTTGTTAATAAATCATGCAAATTTTATGCAAAAGTGCTTTCAGAAATGGATTTCCCACTTGTTAAAAGTTAGGCGGCCTACAATGTTTAAACTTTATTTCCTTTAACTACGGATCATTTATAGTCTTATGTGGTACCATTTCATTTGCAAAACATCTGCCTAGTGAATTTCTTTAGTATTTAACTTAAATAAAAGTGTTTACTACACTGTCGGTGACAAAACAATGTCTAAACTTGAAGGGAAAAAAAAAAACACATATTTTTTACAACTTGTTGATGTTGGAGTGTTAAAATAGGTAAATTTGAATTTAACGTAACAGTGAAATAGAGAAAATATTTTCAGTAACCGTGACATTTTGTTAAATCGGGGTTCTACTGTAAATATCTGGAACTGCCGATGCTTAGACCTATATTTATTACTGGCAATTTTTGTTGTCAATAACTTTGAAAAAGGCTGCAAGGCAAAATTACTGGTGGCAAACAATAACTACACGCATTACCTGCTTGCCGGCCTGCGCCTTGACGGTACCCCGCATGGCACGCACCATGAACCTCTCTTCCACTCCCACGAGCTCGCCCACACGACGCATGCCAGATGGCAACTCCTCCCACAGAGACAGCATCTGGGCAACACACGTCAGCCATAAGCTTACTTCCACACTACTACAACAAACATTCTTCACAAGACAACCAAAACCATATATCACTGCTATAAGCTTAAATTAGTTTGCTTCATGTTTGAAAAACTAAACTAAATGTTTCCTCAAGAACATTTTCTCCTCTCACATGTTCAGAACTTTATAAATACATCTTCCACTGAGCAGAGAAAATTGTAAATTTTGGATTATCTTAATGCAGTTGTACAGAAGAATTTCATTGCTACAAGCACACTTTACTGCAATAATCTCATACTGACAAGTATTTCTCAATACACTCAGGCTACATTATTTTATTATTACAACAAATACCATTTCTTGTATATTTCCACTACACCCAGCAATTTGTAAGATTTCTGGTGAAATATAATGTGTCTTAATTAAAATGCTGTAGTTTAAATAAACACCACATATCTATTTAAATGAGTATTGTGCACTACTAATACCATGATGCGTGTCTCCTCAGCAAAGGGTGAGGAGAGGCGAAGCTGCATGTACTATGTGGCCAGCTGGTACGATGGTATTCAGCATTTAAAAGGAAGAAGGGCATAACTGGGAGGGGGGCAAGAGACATGCATGCAACAATATTTCACAGATATCAGTACAGCAAGCCAAGTTGTGTTACTGACGACAAAAGACAGGATGATTTATGGTCTGTGCACATGCTGCCAGGCCATTTAATTAATATTAAAACTACGTTGATTTTACACGAGAATTTTGGCGTGGTTCAGTTAGTAGAGTTTAAGTGTTCCACTGCCGGAGTAAAAATATGTGTCTCTAAATAATTATTAACGGAACTAATTACTGCTGTGTTGTTTTAATAGGAGGTACATGATGCACCAATAATTGACTTCTCGTAAAGTTGGTCGGCACTTTCCACTAACAGTACTTTCATCGGTTCTCACATCCATTTACTGTGTTGCCAAAAATTACGTTAATAATTACGAAGGGTTGGTTAGGCTTTTTAATGAGGTTGAAACATAGTTACGCCTTGTGGCAGCGAAAGTTATTACACTGACTTCTGCAGCATAACTTAGGCAGGTGGCCTCCGGTCGTGCAGCGTGCGGCTGGTACCTTGTGTAGACAGCTCCTACCTGCTCCGCTAGGTGGTGCGCGCGGGTCGACAAGGGCTCTGGGGGAGGCCGCAGTCAGTGTCGTGCTCAGTTGTTTCCGCACTTGATGACTGGCCAAAAAGACTTTGTTTGGATGGATCCTCGTAGGAAGGGTTAAAACTGCTGTTCCATTGCAACCAATTCAGTGTTTACATTGTCCTCATTGCTTGGATATGTTGTAAAATCTTCTTGGAATTAGAAGTCCCTCAGAAAACACAGCACTCTCCTCAGGAAGCGTTCTGTGAAGAGATGGTTGTAGCAGCTCATACAATAGACCAAACAGGGTGCTACAGTATTGCTTTGCCCTTCTGTCAGCCACGACCACAGTTAGGGGAACCTAAGAACCAAGCTATACAGAAACTGCACTGTCTCCAGAGGCAATGTGTGATAGAACAAAGGCTTCCAGACTGAATGATGGCAATGTTTGTCCTAAAGGCCTAATTACGCAAGTTGTGGTCGACTTGGATACATTGACTGGGACATTGGATAATCTTGCAGATGCCTCATAAACCACTCGTAACTTAGTGGTGGTACTATCGAGCTTAACCATGAAGTGGTGAGGAATAGAGTAGATCTCATTTACTACTAACATTTCCGCAGGCCTCTGTTATAAAACTAGCCTGACTACCAGTGTCTAAAAGGGTGCAAACTGGTTGGGGAGATCTGGATGCACCCTGGATTACTACTACAGCAGTGGACAGCAAAACAGTGGTGGTATATGTCATGCTGTTGTGAAATGCAAGTGTGGACACAATTTTAGTTTGGCCACCTCCTGTAGGATCTTCTGGTGTGATGTTTGTGGGCTCATCTGTGTTAGAGGCCGATGTATCCTGTGATTGGGCAAAGTGTAGTCATGTGTTATATCTAGCACCACAGTGACAGTGTCTAGCTCGATGAGATGATTGAGGCAGTTCAAACATACATTCAACTGTTTGCCAAGAGCATAACGTTCCTTTGGACCTTTACACAGCAACTGGGAACACTGGGAAGGAATGTGGTCTACCTTGCATAGGGTACAATTTGCAATAGCTGTTGGTGTCATGCTCAGCATGGAAGTAGTGGAACTGTACAAATTATATTTGCTGGATTTGAACACAAACAAAGTCTTTTACATAAAAGTTTTGGTATGTTACAGACTGACTGTTTCAGCTGATTGACACTGCTTATCTAAAAACTAAATTCTGTCAGCTTTGGCAGTGATGAATTACTGCCAGCTGTTAGCAACATGCCTCCTTACTGAGTAACCCTGCTATTATCCATTTCTAGGAGTTCCGTCTTCATGCGTTGCTTGGGTCCTATGGCAACGTCCCGCCTTGTTGAGTAATACAGGAGCGGCAGAGCCCACACTGCTATTGTCTCTTTCTGTAGAGTGACTGGGTTTGCCAGCAACATCCCGCCCAGCCAAAGTACTCGCAGGAAGCCAATAGTAGGCATTCCGTAAGGATGTAGAAAGCAAACCTTCCAAGGGGACTCGAAGCTGCCGGCGAGGTCCCACCCTCTCCGATAACTAAAAAACGGGGGCACATTCTATGTGGACAATGCACCATGGAGGAAGTCACTGTCCTCCAACAAGAGACCTAGCAAGCTCTTCCATCAACTGCCAACTTTTTAACTCCCAAAATAAGCTTATATACAGATGTTCACTCATTTAGCAGTTAAATGTATCGAAAACTAATGATTTTATGCATTTATACACAAATGAACAGCAATACAGTGGACTCCATAACTACAGTTTTTCAGGGGACTGTCAAAAATTTTCCTTACATGCGGGATTTCAGTAGATAAGGATTTTGACATGTACATCAATAAAACCCAACTTCTAACTGCATTAGACTACAAGTTGAGTACAATGAGAGCTGTACATTACCTGTGAATAAAGTTTAACTAGTAAACAAAATTAAAATGGAAATTAAAAAATTAATGTATTGCTGTAAGTAATACATTAAAAAACATTTCACTGCAACTCATTTAAATAAAGAATATGATATTTAAAAAAAACTGTATATAAATGATTGTAATCCGATACTGAATGCAAACCGACTCAAAACTTTTGCACCCTCTAAAAATGAAAATAATGACACTGAACGCAAGCAAAATCTTGAATGTACCGCATGCACTCAATCAGCTGAGAGGGCACGGACAGGTTATCGACCGGCAGTGTGTTCACAGCGAGCGAAACGGAGAAGAGGAAGGGGAAGCGACAGGAGGAGTGTACCCTTCCACGCTGGTACATGTTGGAGACACCTTGCGCGCATGGCAAATGTCTGTCTTTTGAAGCAATAAACTATACTTCACTGCAAAAAAACTTGTAATTTTGAGATAAAAATTAATAAATAAGATGATTAAAAATTTATTTCTTCACTGTCTATAATAATCAATTATTCAAAACCACGTCCTCTGATTTCCCTGTACACACACCTGTCGCGAATTACACTGCACTCAGGCTCTGTGCTTACCCAATAGACGACAAAGATGTGGAATATGCCCTTGCAGGATATCAGTTCATTCAAAAGATGCATGTCTATTGAAATAAATTAATTTAAATCCTCCGATTTTCCCGCTGGAAGTTACTGAAAATGAACTTTGCGCTTGGTAATATAAGTAGCTCAATATTCAAACAGTTTTTGGCGACAAGGGAAAGTCACATATATGCTTCTAAGCATGCAATTTTATTCGCAAAGATGCTGTCTATTGAGTTAAACTGATATTTAATTTTAAAACTATATTAATTTTTACACCAGGTACAATTAAACACCAACTTTATGTAAAAAAAAAAAAAAAACCTTTAATCTCAAAAGAAAACATTTTTGCAAATAATAATTCCTCATTAAAATGTATTGCATAACATTTTCACGCTAAACCATTTGCTTTGAAGTACTAGTAAAGAGAGGTGCAACTATTTTGAGCACAGGATAATCTTGACAAGATAAAATTTCTACGATCGCCAGGCACACTTTAATTGTTCTGAGACCAGTTGTGTAAAGGATGAAGACAAGCGTGCGTAACCGAAAGAGAGGATATGCATTTTTTTTCTAGACAACACCTTCCACTCTCAAAGGCATGTAAGGGGTGGAAGAAAGGTGCAGGACTGAGAGACAGAAGGAAAGAAAGAAAGAGTATGCAGGGTTGCCACGCTGGTTGCTAGGTAACCAATTCCCCTCTCATCAGGCGTGTAAGGGGAGGTAGCAAACCAGTACGCGCACTGCACCGCAGATGTGGTGGGAAGACCACGCACCGCAGAACAGTGACAAACGCGACGCATGTGACGTATTTCACATCCAGTTACTGCACGTCTGCATAAACAAAGCTTAAAAATGATAGTTGCAGGAAATCTTAGGTGATGGGACTGAAAGTTATTTCAACCAACGCAAAATCTGATAAACGATAGAAGCGGGCAGCTTCATCATTATTTATTTAGAAGTTTTGCCAGGACCACTGAAAATTAAATTGTGGATACAGTTTATGAGTACATGCATTTTCGGTACATAGAGTCCCCTGTATTTCAAAACAATTTTCTGAAACATTTTTGGACAAACTATGGTTATGTTCAACTAATCATGCAATATTAATATATTCGTCTTACTTTTTTTTTATCTAGGTACATTACATCTGCAACAACCTGAATACTCAGACCATCTCTCCAAGCAATTTCATCAGTTTTCAAAGTCAACTGGGTAAACGAGACATTCATCATCTTCCAACTCCTCCTGACCTCCACTAAACCATTTGTGTCATTAAAATACATACATGTGTGATATACCGTTATCACCGTACACATCTAACTGTTTCAAACACTACATCAGAGATTTTTTTTGTAATTTCACAAGAAACTTCAGCTTTATGCGCTGCTCAGTTTTTATGCTAATCATGATCCCAGATGAAACAACAGCTCTCTCTTTAACCAATGCCCAGAGACACACTAAACTATTTAGAAAGAAGTATGATAATCAAGGACACCTTCCCTATGTTCGCTTCACTCTCCACTAAGCCTACAACTTAAGGAGTGTCGAGTCCCACTAACTGACAACGCCTCTCAAAACTGCACAGGCACCAGAAAACAGAGGATTAAGGTACAGATTGCATGCTGCCTATTCTGAAAACTAATGCATCAGCAAATTTGATCTGGGTGGATCAGTTGAACAGTTAATAGTGTGAGGAGGTGTGGTCCACTAACACAGTAACCCAGCTGGCTGAGCAAACCCGTCAGAAAAATTTATTTTCGCAGTATATACAGTGGATTCTATATCCATTGATTCTCAGGGGACTGACAAAAAATGACAATACACGTGGTCTTGAAATACAGATAAACCAAAAATGGTACCACAGAATATGTTCTATAGATGCGGACTTTCAATCCATCTGGGTTCAATACGTAGAGGTTCCACTGTATAATGGTGAATCCAACAGAATATTCACATTTATCATGGTAGAACAGTCGAGCTAAGATATTATTTTTGAAAGGCTATGGCTGAAAGTGAAGAAGAACAAAACAGTGTTTGAAGCTCAGATGATAAAAAAGGAATAGTGAGACCATTAGTTGAATAATAGTAAGACCCTGACAGAAGTGAAGGTTTTGAAACTGCTACAAAATTTTTAAGCAGTACAAAACCTGCTTTTATAGGGAAAGAAATATCGAAGAAGATAGGATAATGCAGGATGACCAGCTGGTGGAAGGATTTACAGAATACTCAATTGTTCCTTCCCCAACTATCCATAAAGACAGTCATCTGACCTGATGATGTGTGCAACACCTGCTGTGCGTGAGATAAGCCTTGAGCATACAGTTGAAAATGACCGCCACAACCACGACGAATGCATTTTTCACAATGTTGCCAGTTAATCTGTTAAGAAATTGATGTTTACGGAGGTTTTGTAAAAGTACAAATGTAGCAACTATAAAATTTACAAGAATACAGAAAATGTAATAAAATTACATTGACTAAGAACTGGAATATGAAATAAGATTACTGTAACACAAGAAACGAAGATGTGAAATTAATTTGTTGCACAAGGATTCAGAGGCAAAATAAAGTTAATTACGCTCAAAACTTTTGCATCTACAGAAAAGTTGACGAGTCTGAACTGTACCTGTCCCTGTCAGAAGACTTATTCGTTGGTTCATCTGCAGAAGTCCTTCACAAGGCCAAAGTCAGGCAATGTGACTTGCTTTGAGAGGGAGAGGCACACAAGCCTTACACCTGGTGGTTGTGCTTAGATCACTGTGCATCATACATTCACATATAAACTTTTTTTAATAGACATTTTAAGAACTAAAGCTGGGATGCGTCTTGGACTCGGTGGCAACTAGGCTCCAGTAAATACGGAAAATCTCAAGTAAGCATGTGTAATATATTTGTAAAATTTGTTAGCCCATCATCATCATAGTCTGAATGATGAAACTGAGACAGCATGTTGGAGTTAGCAAAGACTATGGGCACACATGATGTAGCAACTTGTGCTGGTAGGATGTTTTCCTGCCGTAGTTTCCAGCAGCAGCGCTAATACTAGCCAAAGCAGCAGAACTGTGCTGACTTTGTTCATGAATCAGGTGCCTAGCTGGTTCATAGCAGCAACTGAAAGCTCTTCATGTTCATCTAGATATTTCATTTCAGATATGTATTTAATAAAAGTCAAGATTTTTCATCTAGCTTGATATATTTTTCATGCATCAATAAGATATTTTGCATCCCTTCTTGACAAAATACGTTTGCATATTTTTTTAACTATGTAGGCCACAGCAGATTCTTTTTCAAAATAATTTTTTTTTCTTATATAAAAAAATTACAATAATTAATTTTTATCAACGAACCATGTGACGTGAACCAGGCTTTCACTGGTACCTTTGTGCCAACTGTGACTGCCGCCGTAGTGTCCTCCGCTCCGGATGCACCACACCGGCGCGCATGTGTGCAGGAGTGATAGTGTATTCAGTGTCTATCAAGTGTATTTGTCCATGTGTGATAGTGCACCGTGTCATTATTTTAACCAGTGTCAGTAATTATTCAGAGTTTAACAATTTAATCATTATTATTTACCAATATAGTTTCATCAGTATAGTTATTTAGGGTTATATGTATTTATTCAGTATTTATGTATACCATAATTATCGTGTGTCAAAACAGTCATCACATACATAGCCAGCCAGGGACATGTGACATTATCAAGTTGGCATCACAGTGGCTGCTGCGTCAAATATTTAATATTAATATAATTGTGTTTTATTATGTAAGTTGTATAGGGAAATTGTGTTTGATTATGTTAATTTAAGGTATATCATTTTTACATCTCATTAGCATTTTAAGTCGCATTGTGTTTCATCTGTCCACCGCCAGGTATTGGCTGCGCTTAGGTAGCGCGAGCCGGCGCAGCTCTGAGTCTAGTCGGCTACATCACTTCAACGCGGCCGGACGTGGTAAGTCTCTCCTTTCACAAGAACTTCGGTGCCAGCCTCTCAGGCTGCAACCTCACTCAGCAATCGTATCATCATATCATCCACGAAATAACTAGTACTTTTATGTTACATCGCACCGAGGAGAGAGCAGCGTCATGCGCCTTAATTATAATCCAGCAGTGTGGTACATTATATGACCATGCGGTCACCACGTGTTTGTTCGAAGTGTTCAATAAAATAATCATATTCCAGATAAAACGTGAATGCGTTCATTAATTCAGGCGTGCGCAGCGGCCATACAGCTCGCAATTCCATAATATCTGACGGTGTGTTACCAGAGCCCTTAGGCCGTCGGCCGAACGACCCTAAATCTCATCAGCTCACCGCAGAGCTGTGGCGCCGGGCACATACATAATTATAACATTCCAACTCTGGTAACCCCCCGCGTCACATGAAATATAATTCTGAGAAAATTACCTTCATCTAATATGTAAAGAACTTACATGAAGCCAATCCAAGTTCCCCCACTGTGAAGATACGCTATATGGCGTGACCTGAAATCAATATAACAAACTGAATTAAACATCAAAGGCAGTGAAAACAATTTACCTAACAACAATAATGAAGTAAAACTACAAATTTTATTTTCTTGTAACACTAAAATACATTACTGTACACAAAAATCGACCACCTTACAATAAATTACAAAACCTCCCCCATACAATATGGTTAATATTTTTATTACTTATTAAAAAGAACCTGAATTGGCTATTAACTTAAGGCTCCCCCCTTCCTGGAGATTTTTAGCGAAAGAGCGATCAATAAGGGCGACCATCGCCACTAAGCGCAAGGCTCTGAACTGAAGTGCAGCGTTCTCATCGCACTGCATGTACTTATAAGACTGAGCGGTGACCCTATTATTTTATTGATGAAAAATCTGTAGGAAGATTCATTGCACGGCCCTTGAGTAGTTTTGTAAGTATCTGGCGCGTATACTTTGAGATTGAATGCTTTGAAAAAACTATTTTTAGCCCTTTTGGAGTACTCAAAAATGGTGTTTCTAATGTGTGTGGCATTTTGAAAGCACTCTGAAGTGTGTATTCTTTTTGTAGATCAGCAGATTGGACGCACGTTTAGGAGTTTCGCAGAAAAACATGAATTACTAACACTCCGTAACGCAGTTCAAGCACCAGGTAGGCACAAATCTTAAAACAAAATTTATTTTAATTAAAAAAAGGAATGCTAATAAAAAAAAATCAGAAAGCGAAACAGGTATTAATTTTTATTTGTTTTCCAAAACTGTTATAATTTTTTCAGTTGCACAAAAATAAAATTACATTACTGAATTTGGTGAATGGTATGACCATACAATGGAATACTAAATCCAGGTCTCATTCTCTCGCACATTATACATATCATGAATTAAAGATTAGAGCCTCTGTCGTCCAAAGACAGTGCATTTTATTCTGCACTATGTACAGCTAGGCATAGAAACACTTACAACACTAAACCCCAATTTTACAACCATGGATTTTGCAAAAGCAGCAATTTTAGAACACACTAAAAAACTGTAAACAAAATCACAAAAAAAAAAAAATTATTGTGGGCAAAAACGTAAAAGTCACAATGAAAGTTCATTAAAAATATGTTTGATAGCACACAGTAATAAAATATAGGGGCTGTGTTGCTGTGGTCGTTTGGTAAGCCACAATCTGTAAAACAAAAAATCCATCAAAATCTGTTTAAAACCTTCGACCGGACCAATCCTGGTGCATGCACCTGGTAAGTTAGACTGCAGGCGTGACTTGTGACTTGGTAAAGAGGTGCTTTGTCTTGAGCATTCCTCTCTACCCTATACCTGTGTAGTTAGGCTCAATGCTGTGCACATAGCAACAGTGTTAGCCACCCCAAAATGTACAAACACACGATTTACAAAGGTGTGATTTTGAGGTAATTCTAGCAAAATATCAACAAATTTTTAAAAAATTCAAGAAAAAATAGAAAATATTAGACAAAAGGTAAGTCATAATCAAAATTTAATATTTATATAAAAACTAGCTGTGCCCGCGCCCGCGGCTCTGCTCGCGTGGACTACAGAATTTATGTTTAGGTTTTTTTTTTTTAAATAAAGTTGAATTTTACCAAGGGTTAGTCTTCTATACTCTATACATATTATAAAACTCAACGCCTCGATGAATTAAATGGTAAAAACACTTATTAGTATTTCTCTGTTATAGATACATAGATATATGCTACCGCGGAGGATTTTTTAGGTCTTTTTATTCTACACAATTCTTTACTACATGATATTGTTCCATCTTTACCGGTTTAGACAGCGCATTGCAAGAGAGCGCGCTGGTGGCAAACTTTTTTCCGACTTGATTCACTATTATCGTTTGTAAATTTTTTGAGATATTTTCTTGCGATAAAAAGTTGCCAGTATCACCTTTCAGCACTCCAACTATTTCTGTGCAAGAAATTCCGTCTCTGTACAAAAAATCACGTCATCCGTTGCGACGTGAAAGAAGGACGGACAAACAAACAAACAAACACATTTTCGCATTTATAATATTAGTTAGGATATGTTAACTAGTGATAAATATATGTAGGTGTCATGATGTCGTTGCCCTCAACTGGTACACCACAATACAAAAAAAAGTAAAAATTAATCTATAAAACTGTGGTTTAGAGTGAACATCGTCCTTAAAATCCAACTCGAACAGATAGAAAGGTGGTGGAAGAGGGGGGACAAACTGAAAAAGCCCAGGCCATTATTCCACACTCTCATTTATCCCCACCCAGGTGGTTACAAGAGGAAGGGCATGAGGATGTCATGCTGGTTGCCAGGCAACCATTTCCCACTTGCCAACCACATAAGAGGAGGAATCAAGGTCACTGGAGGACAGCCAAAGCTTCCCTCCAAGCCGAATGTTTGCACACGTTCGCTTTCCCCATCACAGTACACATTTTATGGACACCATGCATTGGAGATTGTACATAAAAATCCTTTGTTTTAATTGGGATAAGACTACCTTTCCAAGTAATTAATAACGTTTCTTTTAATTTTTGAGACAAAGATAAAGAAATATGGTCATTAAGATTTATTTCTTTAAGTCTTCAGTAATTTAATAATTAAAAATAATCCGCTGATTTTTCCCTACCAATATAACTTGCATTAAATTTTGGCACTCTAAGCTTACAAGGGGATGTCGTATATGCCCTTCCAGGGCACCAGTTTATTCACAAGGCCTATGTCTATGGTAATAAATCAATATTTCAATTACAAATCCTTCAATTTTCCCACAAGAAGTCACAGAAAATGAGCTTTGCACTCAGCAAAAATTATAAAACAAGCAATATTTTAGAATTTTTGGTGACAAGGGGAGGTTATGGATAACGTTCTCTGGTATAAATTTATTCAAACACATCTGCCTATTAAATTAAATCACTGTTTCAATTTCTTAAATTTTGGTTTTACCTTGAAATTTATTAAAAATGAACTTCAGATGAAAAATACAGATTGAAAATAAATTTTCAATCTTTAGGGGTCACAGTTGAATCATTTCCAAGTTTCCATTTTGCAATGGTAGTGATTTTGTGACAGTATTCTCAGGATACACGGAGAGTTGCAAAATCGGGAATCTACTGCAGTAAGTTATGAAGTGCAATAGACAAGAGAACTATTTGTAAGCAAAATCATGAGACCCCTTCATATATATATATATACTAGCTATGGAACATGCAAGCAATTTAAATACAGTGGAACCGCGTTATAACAATAATCGACAATGGCAAAATAAATTATCGCTATAGCGAGTTATCGTTATAACAAAATTTACCTCTCTTTCACACACACAAAGCCTGGAGATCACTGAACTTCCCTCTGGCATGGAAAGCTTGACTCCTGCCTCACCCCTCTGCTCTATACTCTTTCTCCACCCGTCTCTCTTCACGATACTTCTTCTTCTCCTGTGTCCCCCCCCCCCC
>NQII01000856.1:492894-537501 GCA_002778355.1 Clitarchus hookeri | reverse complement strand
CCCCCTTCGCACCTATGTTAAACCTATCTCTCGCCCCTATGTGCGCTTCCTTTCTTCTCCTGTCACCACTCTCTTTCCCATTCATGTTGCCGATTGATCGATAAATTCCTCCACGCCTTCTTTGTTTCCGTGCCACACAGAGGATTGCCAGCCCCTCAGGTCGAGAAGAAGGAAAGAGGCGACACGAAGTATTTTTTGAGAAATAACATTCCAGCAAAAAAAAAAAAAAATCCCCAGCACGTCACTGTGTAAAAGAAAAGGAAGCCGGCCGCCCACCGCAGTTGTTGACATTCTTTTAATGACCGTAGGGTACTTTTAGCGCTGCGTGTTATTTAATTAAAGTATTTTACAAACATATCACAATCACCACACTTTAATGTACAAGATTAATTTGTTACATATTAACAAGGTGCCACAAATTGTTGGTGCAGTTTAATTTAAAAATTTTTCTTCAAGATACTTGGAAAAATCATGGTGCGCGCTATACACGAGTAAATGCGGTATCATAAATAATGTAGCATTGTCTAGCCACTGTTATAGACGTAATCATGCTTTTCCCCTTACATGCCTGTCACGTGGCGATGCGATGACCTTGCAATCGGCAGTCTTCCTACCTCCATAACATAAAAGGAGCGGTAAGCTGCTAGCATCTCGCCGCCCCCTCCTACATTTAACAGTACTTACCATTCCCCTCCGCCCACTGCTATCCATCATCCAGCGTACCCCCCTTTTTTAACTTGGTCTCGACTAGCTCTACTCCCATTTGTACTCTCCCCTCTACTTTCATACTCTCCTCCTTTTCCCTCTCTGCTACACCCGCAAGCACCTCTTCACACGCTTCTCTTCCAACGCTCCTCCGACGCAAGTGACGCCATGCGACCGACCAACAAAGGCTGGCTCAGGCATGGCATATGGATGGATGTCACTTGCGATACGACGTGTTTTTTTAAATTTTTTTAATACGAGTTTACAAATGTTAGTATCGCTATAGCGAAAGGCTTCATTAACAGATTTGCGTTATAAACTAAATTAAGTACCTTTCAAATGATAGGGCAAATGACGGTACATTTAAAAACTATCGCAATAGTGGACGTGACGCTGTAGACCATACTCGCAATAACGCGGTTCTACTGTACCAACATGCAACACATGTTATTTATTCTAGTTTTATCAAAGCACAATTTAAAAAAAAATTAAAGCATTGTATATTTAAAAACACATTTTTAAAAATGAGAGGAAAACGAGTAACACATGTATAACAAAAAAATGCTGCATAGCTATAAAACTTTTTTTTTTATGAAAGGTCAATATTAAACAATCTAGTTTCAATTTTGATTCTCTTGTCAATACTCAATCCTAATTCCAACTCAAACAAAAAATATATATTTAAAAAATGTACAGAAATGTGACTCCAATTTAGCACAAAGAAAATATTACAGAAATTAAAAAAGTGTGAAGTTAGGGTAAGTCTGTTTTACTAGGTCTTATGTAAGTATATACACTGAAGAGCCAAAAAAACTGGTACACCTGCCTAATATTGTGTAGCCATTCCCCCCCACTCCCCTCACCAGCCGGGCACGCAGAAGTGCCGCAAGACGACGTGGCATGCACTCGACTAATGTCTGAAGGTATGCAGGAGGCAATTCACACCATGAATCCTGCAGGGCAGTTCACAAATCCAATCTGCGCCAATTTGAGAAAGGGTTGCACGTCTGTCATGTTTAATAATTCTCGTCAGTCGTCCTTTGTCCCGTTCTTTCACGATCTTTTTCCGGCCGCTGCGATGTCGAAGATGTGATATTTTACCGGATTCCGATATTCACGGTACACTTGTGAAATGGTCGTACACGAACATCCAAATGTTATCGCTACCTCGGAGATGCCATGTACCATCTCTCGTGCGCCGACTATAACACTACGTTCAAACTCACTTAAATCTTGATAACCTGCCATTGTAGCAGCAGTAACCAATTTAGCTGCCGACTGCATCGCGTTACTCTGATAGGTTCCATACCTCTGTTATTTACATATGCACGCCTGTACCAGTTTTTTTTGTCTCTCAGTGTATAATGTAAGGCAACCTGAGGTGACTACAAATGTGGCACTAGTTCACACACACATATTTCCAACGAGGTGAAATTAACACTTTTAGCTATACCACACCATTGCTCATTACAATAATACTCTACTTCATACACACAGTATATTAATCATTTATTAGGAAGTTTTTTTCTTGACTCCTTAATTTTTAGTCAATTCCATCCCATCCTGAATTCACGGTTACTTCCAACTTTTCTGAAGCCCTGCTAAAGTTCTACTTTAAACCTATTCCTCCGCATCATGCCAACAAAGCTTAACTAAGTCTAGAAAATTACACCAAAGGGACAACACACATCATTCCTGTGCACTCAGTTAAATATCATTTTGCATGAGAAATTTCTTACTAGGCATTACCAACACACACATTTTCTCCCCGTTTTAGTCATATAAATTATAAATGAAATAATATAAATTATACATAAAATACAGGTAAAACTTCAATACATTGTAATAGAGCGTCTTTTTCGTTACGAGCGTATTTAGAATTTTAGCATAATGCAGCCTCAAAGGTTAGGCGCCATCTTGTAACGTTCAGCCGCTTACACTGCCTACTGTTTATTTGCCACAACTTGCTCAGGGTAGAATACACGAGACTCAGTTAATTGAACACTAGTTAATTTTGAAATAAAGGTCAAGTTCGAAGTTAGTTTGTTCTATACTTTATTTATCATTTTTTGAATGACACAGTTCACAGATGAATTACCGGTATTCAGAGTACGAACCGTACCGAGATAAATATCCAAGTACAGAAC
The DNA here is from genome assembly GCA_002778355.1 of Clitarchus hookeri. NCBI lineage: Eukaryota > Metazoa > Arthropoda > Insecta > Phasmatodea > Phasmatidae > Clitarchus > Clitarchus hookeri. Next base: position 534,649 of record NQII01000856.1, on the reverse strand, counting down.
AGCGTCACAGTGGTTTACCGTTTATTAATGTCTAAAAACTTGCATCGCAAGACTAATTTACGAAGGCAGGAGGGATGTTCGTTCCCTCCTGGCACCCTAACGACCTCCCACACCGGCGGAAATAAGTTTAAGACTTTAGGTTAAGTTGAAATGATGTGAAAAGAATTAACGGTCGCGGGTGCTTGCCGGTGTCGGTGAAGTACTTCACGCCTGATGCGTCTTCTTACGCCCGATGCATCCTCTTCGACGGTTGGTTACTTTTTTTTTTTAGGCGATAGACCCCACTAGTATATATATGCAGGCCTATCGCCCCCTTCTCCTAGATAAGCACCTGGCATCCAGCATCTGCCAGCAGCGTCATCTAAACTGCACGTGTCCTGCGCTCAACACGTTATCGACTGCTGCGCCGTCAACAGAAACTAACCTCTCGTACAACAAAAACTTGTTGACTTTGCCTGAAACTGCGCTGGAGGAACTAAAACTGTAGACGCATTCAAAATCCCGATAACTAACCTCTCGTTTCATATAAAATTTGGATGAAGCAGTAAAACTGCGCAGAAGGAACTAAAAGTTGTCGACGTCGCTGTAACCAGAAACGAACTAATCTAAGTAATGATAACACTTCCCAAAACACTGAAAACAACTGACGTTCGAAATGAAACGGTTACCGGACTCCTGATAAATCGTAACACGGCAAACATCCTCCCGATAACCTACAAACGCACATGTCTGCCGGATAGACTATCACGGGATACGAGCCACCGCGGCTTCAAACTGAAATACGATAAAAATATTACGACGCTTTCCAGAGCTTCATACACCCAAAAGAATTTTACACCCACGTCCCGCAAAATTACGAATATTGCGTCATTACAACATCCAAAAATAAGATACTTGTATGTTAAAAATGTATAAAATTTAACATGCTTAGGAAATAACCAAATGCATCATACATGGGTTGGTTTTTCAAAAGTTTGATTCAAAAAGTGTGAAGACCCAACCGACTATGTATCACATTACCACATTCAACATTAGTTTCAGGGGCACAGCTGGGATCTGATATCAAATCAAACATATACTTTCTGTTTGTTTGCACAAAAATGGAACAAGAGTGAAACAGTAATACAATTAACTAATTGTCAAGTGGGAATATGCTAACCACAGGTACACTCTGCTTTAGTTCACACACAAGTTTGCTACTAGTCAGCGATCGAGAAGGTATTTGTAGTGCAGTCGGGAGAGTGAAGACGAAGGGGGTCGCACCTGGTAGACAACGTGCAGATCATTGTCGAGCACAAAGCACTGGCGAGCCCTGCCCAGCTCAGCGAAAAGGTCGAGGCTCTGGTCGGGGGACAAGGAAGCGGCGAGGCAGGCCTGGCCGAGGGGCGTGGCCAAGTACCTGCCTCCCTCCCCCTCTCGCACCAGCTCCCCCTCCTGCAGGAAGCTCAGGCAGGCGGCGATGGGGCTGGCCAAGTCAGGTCGCGTCACGGCCAGCAGCGTGGATGTAGCGTATAACTGCAGCTGGGCTGTGGTACACGCAACACCGCTCGCCACCACCTGCCACCACACGTCAAGCCGCCATGCACAAGACTCCTTTCTGCTATATAACTTCCTTCACTTAAAACCTACGTCAGCTTATATGCTATGTAACCACAAAGATTAAAAACACTTATTAATGTAAAAACTAAAAAGCTTGTATCAGATAACGCCACCTATAACCTCCTTTTGAGGATGACCAAAAGATAACACTGCATTTCAAAGCACAATGGAGAGCACCGATTTATAACTTTTTGCAGACGACTGTAGATCAAAATTTTTTAACCTATAAAGTAGCACGAGTGAATGAGTGAAGAGATTTGGGTGGCTCTTAAAATCGAGGTCATGAGAGCAGATGAGGGTAAAATGGATGGATAAGTGCCAGAATGAAAGGGTGAAGGAAATGGGAGATCCCCGAGACAACCAGCTGACCAGCAGTATCTTCAAGCAGGATTCCCACATGCGAAAATCCGGGAGTAACCCTGCGGCGGTGGTTCCTCGGCTCGCGCGTGAGAGGAAATAAGGAGGGCTCGCACTCGTGAGTGGAGGGCTCACACTCGCAAGTGGATGAAAGAAATTTGTTGCACTGGCCATTTAGGACTCAAAACTTTCAAACCCCAAGTAAACCAGTACAAAATAAAGACATGACACTTTTCACAGTTAGAAATATGTTTTATTCTAAATAAATTATATTTTTTTTAAGTTTACATATATAATTCTATACACCTGTTGTACCCTCATACGTAATAAAATATATGAAGGTAGTTAATAAGTAATCCAAAATTGAAATAAATAGAATTTTTAATGTACCTGTTCAATGCATAAATGTGTCTATATGTATATACTTGCAATTTTTAAACTACAACAAAGTAATGAAATGATTTTTGCAAAGTGATATCACAACTTGAGATGTGTGGTTTGAATACGGCTTCTATATTTACATTAACGTACGTAGTTATACAGTTTTTTACAATGTGGGAATGTTGGATATGCATCGTAGGATAATACATCTTCTGTACAAATAAGTTCTACAATTTTTTACATTTTTGAAAGAAAACTTTTAATTTTACAATAAAAGGAAAAGAAATAATTTGATTTCTTTTGACGATTTATGTATATAAACTAATTTGGTTGGTTTGGAGACAACTTCTAAACCCATCTTTTCTTCTTTTGGACCACTGCGTACCCTTCAATCGCATGTAAAAATCAACACTGCCTTGGAAATACCACTCAACAGTATTCTTGTATAACGTAGCCTATGTGACACCAAGAGACAAAACTATGATACATTTATGTATGTTTTTATGTGTATAAAACAAAACAAAACCAGTCTGGGCTATCACAAGTTTGAACAGTCGACTTTTATTTGGGCATTAAGATTTCACAAAATTTACTGTCTCACAGTCAATATTTCTGTATACACGCCAGGGGATGTTTGTGTGAGCGTATATACAGGGACTGGACAAAATAATATGAACACCTGACATATACACAATATTTATTTATTAATAAGGTGTTGGGCAACCATTTGCTTTTAGAACAGCTGCAATTCTTCGCGGAATAGATTCGTAGAGTGTCTGAATAGTTTCCAACGGAATATTGTCCCATTCTTGTACCAAAACATCCACCAATTGCTTCAATGATGTTGGAGATGGAAATCTGCTCCTCACTCTCTGCTCTAAAACTCCCCATAACGGTTCAATTATGTTGAGGTCTGGCTCCTCAAACCAAGACTGAACCTTTTTGGCTGTGTGTATGGGCGCATTATCGTCTTGAAATAAGGCAGTGTTTGGCAGCAATATGCTAGTCATAGTAAGAACTTCATCATTGAGGATGTCGAGATATTCATTCGCAGTAATCCGGCCAGTGATGTGAACGAGAGGACCAGCTGAATGCCACGATATAGCCGCCAAAATCATAACGGAACCTCCTCCATGCTTGACTGTAGGAAGCAGGCAGTCCGGATCGTAGGCTTCTTTTGGGGTTCTCCATACATAAACCTGGCCGTTTGTAGGAAACAATGTAAACGATGATTCATCGAACCATACCACATTCTTCCATTCATCAAGTGTCCAGGTTTTATGATCGTGGCACCACTTCATTCGCAGTTTAGCGTTGGCTTCCGTTATAAAGGGTTTCGCAATTGCAGACATTCCATGAATGTTAGCTTTGTATTACTCAAGTGAGTGTTGAGTTCTGCTGTCACTTTTGCCGCGGTAGTTTTATGTTGTCTGGCCACAATTATTTTTAATGTTCGTCGGTCTCTGTCGGTTAACTTTGGGTTTCGCCTACTATTCCTCTCTTCGCCGATGATGTTTTACCATGTTTTGTGTATGCTGTCATTGCCGTGGATACTGTCGCTCGTGAAACGTTAAACAATTCAGCTGTTTTCGTCACAGACGCTCCCGCTAACCGAGCACCAACAATTTGCCTTCTTTCGAAGTTTGAGTGATCACACATTTCACCGATCGCTTGTTTTAACAGTCGCAGAACAAAGCGTATAATACACTGAAAAATAACCTACACGACTTGGCACGTAAACTGTGCAATACATATACATCACATTATTTACACGGAAGCAGTGTTGCCAACATGCAACAACATGTACTATATTGCATGGTGTTCATATTATTTTGTCCATCCCCTGTACATTTTGAGGCAGTGATTTATTTTTAAACGTTAAGTTTTAGCAATGCTCAGTTAACCACAAACTAGCTACAATCAAGCATTTCTTCTACGCCAGCACAAAGGTTTTCAGCATCTCAAAACAAAACAACATCTGATTAACGTGCCTCATTAATTATCATCAAAGCTTGAATAAATTTAAAAGCACGAGGAGTGTGACATGGGGCACATACATATCTGTATGTAGTCAAGTCGAAGTGACTGCTAAATTTAAATACTATCACGTTCAAAACATTTATTAACTTGTCAAGTTTTCATACAGTATTATCTATAAAGTTGGTAATTTGAAGACTTTTTCTCCAGACTCGAATACCAATCTACTACGCAGCTGGTCTCTGATGTCCATCTACGGCTAACAGAAGTGCGATAGTTGTAAAATGATGTTTCCTAAATCCTAACTGGGATTTAGGAAACAGATTATATTTACTTACTTGATAGATGTCAATAGTAAGTTTCGACCAACATTACATTTCTAAAAAAATATTGAAAAAGTTCAATTTATTTTTAGGGGGTGGGAATAATGAATAAAGTGGGAATAGTAGTAACTTAATGAAACAAAAAATTTGGTGCAGTGAGAAATTTTTGAAATAATGAGTCTTTTGGGGTTTATAAATGGTCTGTACCAGAAAATTAAAATCACTGTGAAACTGATCCTGATAGCGTAGTTAACATAGCTTCGTCCCTACCAACAAACACCTCTTGTTTTCATATTCTGTGCACGGGCCTGTATGTGTGTGTGTGTGAGAATGTATATATGTATGGGATTAAGCCTTAGTCCTCCATTACAAAGTGTGTGACGTTTAGCAATTCAATATAGTGTATACAGAGACTGCTGTTCCCACATGCTACAAGCAAGAATGATTAATTATACTTCATCCTACAAGTCTATGATCCTTCGTATTAACACTTGAAAACTTATGGTATTGAACCTTCAAGTGTGACTATTTTTAGCCTACTTTTCAAAGGAAAGAAAGGCTTATGAGATCACTTTCCTGTATGTGTGTGTCTATGCGTGCCCCCTCCCCATTCCCATTTTTTCAATTTTTTGAACACATCAACCAAATTTAACCAAGCTCGATTATACATAATACTTAGTAAGGCCACCTGACATTTATAGTTTTCAACACCAGGCACTTTCTTTCAAAATGGCAGTCATTTTATTATTTAGGGTGATATTTCATATCTTGGGAACCATTCGAATAATTTAAACCCAATTTTGTATGCTGGCAGAGCATCATGTAGCATTATTTTTGAAGTGGATGTTGTTGTTAGACCTTAATTTTGAAGATAGCATAAAATGAAAAATAAAATAAAATAAAATTTTAATATCATCTTGAAAACTATCAAGGCATCTAAGTCATACTATGACAGGTCAGGTAAACGTACATAATTGAACTTGCTTAGATACTTATTTTCTAAATGGTGGCCATACAAATGTTTAAGGTTTATTTGGTATATCAACTATACTTGGTTTGAGGGCGTCGTGCGATGCTGCGGTGGCCAAGTTTTGATTGCAGGCTGAACGGCTATACTTAAATCGCGCGGTTAGGTTTTCCGCTCATTTTGACACAATCAGTGATTGTATCTGTACTTGGGTATCATTGTAAATAACACATGCCTACCTGCTTAAATAAATTAATATTTTATTAATATAACTGGTTATTTTCCTGTTAAATAGGTTTAAACACAATTTCAATGCAATTGTAGCACAATTTTGGGTCAACATTTATTTTTCAATTCTGGAATAGCGAGGACACGGTTATAGCGAGGATCGAACCTGGAACTGCGACACCTTGCTATAACAGGACTCTACTGTACTGTAAAATAACTAAGCACTACCAACAACATTTTATGTTTGTCAAATCAGCAGAAAATGATCTGCAGTTCATACATCAGCAGAAGTGCTGATACTGTCAACGTGGTAAACTTGGCGGAAGCCAATTCAAATCAGCACAGTTCTACTTTGGGGGTCACCCTCGCCCCCGTGAGGCCACCTCAACCAAGCTCTCCCATTAACCATTGCCAACCTAGGTATGGAATGACTAGTGCTAAGCAGATACATATTTTACAGATACCGGTACAGCCGATATTTGATACAGATACAAGGGAAATATGAGTAATGAACTGAAAGACTTCTACTTTCACTAAAAGTATTTTGGAAAGCTGGTGGAGATCTGTGTTAAAGTCAGTGTCATACAATGTACTATTAGATGCTTTAAATAAACATACAAAACAATAGGAAAATTAATTTAACATAAATTCTTCAAAATTGGAGAATAAAAGCAGCACTCAAAAAATATTTTAGTAATATACTTTTAATCTTAGGTCAGGGCAACTTATAAAATTGAAGCACTGCCAGTTGCCAGGTAATGGAAGTCAGATTTCATATTGCATTTAAAAGATTCTAAATACTGAAATGACAAGGTGGAGCTGCAGAGTGGCCTGCAATACAGGCTGTAGATGATTATCTCTTACAGAGCCTGTCACAGCATCTCACNGGGGGGGGGGGGGGAGCAGCATCTCACTCTCTCCCTCACACTTATGGTAGATGATTATCTCACAGCAGGGTAGCTTCACCTGCCCTCCCATCCCCATGTTGAGTGACTAACTGTTTAGTTCTTGGAATAAGAACTGCAATGGCTGCCTCAAAACAGCAGCAGTTGAGCCTGTCTTACTCCAAAGTCACTACCTTATTATCCTCTGGTGTTATGGCTAAGCATTAATGAAAATATCAGTCTTAATATCAGCTAAAAGAAAATTTGTTTGGGCGGGTTCCAATACCCCATAGGTTCTGGTACCATAATAATGGCCGATATGTAACATCGGGTATCGGTATCGGCTCCGCTCTAGTATGGACCCTCAGGCTCTGAAAACGTTGCAGGATAGACATGTGCGTGCTGTTGGATTGCCAATAAACAAACATATTCCGACTTGGCCTAAGTTTCGCTTTCGCTTCTGTTAAATCTTCTCCCACTTTGACCTTTCTTCTGCCCAGAAACCTGAACAACTCTTCCAGTAGTTGGCACAAGTGATCCTACTCCCACCCTCGTCCTTCAGGCTATACAGAACCAACCTTCTTACTTNCTCTTCCAGTAGTTGGCACAAGTGATCCTACTCCCACCCTCGTCCTTCAGGCTATACAGAACCAACCTTCTTACTTTGTGCTGTTGGCAGGGGTATAGCGATATTTCCGCCTTGTGTGCCAACATCGCTGTAGTGTGCGTAGCTACTGTCATGCCTTTCCATTCAGTGATTGGCGTACCTGCGATTTCCCACCCTACCCGAGTACTTGCAGAGAGCCGGTAATAGCGTTCGTTAGAGACGTATCACACAAACCTTTCAAAGGGGAATCAAGAGTTGCCGGCAGTACACTCACCCTCTTCGATAGCACAGGAACTGGGACATGTGTTATGTGGGTAATGCATTGGGACAGGTGTTTTTCGCAAAAAGATTTCAAAACCACTTGTACTCCAAAACACTTTTATTCATATGCACTTTCGTGGTTGGATGATTTTAAATGTTAGGTGTCTGTCTGCGAATCATGGACATTCAATATCAGATTACTTTATTACGATTGGCTCCGTCAAATAGGAATATGTCTTCTTACGTAGACATGCAGTCAATAACCAAAGGAAGTTGTGATTGTAAATGTAGGATATTGAAGTCTAGGTTGGCCATAAATATTTTCGCGAAAAACACCTGTCCCTAATGATGCACCATGAGGGAGATCATTCCTCCCAGACTTTCCTCCCCAATTAGGAACCCCCTTGATTTTTCAATCAGGGCTGTACCCCCTTCTACCGTACACCCACTGCTTCCACCTTTACTTGTCTCCTCTATGCTGCACCACCAGGCTGGGCAACCTTGGCTCTTATCTGCGAAATGGTGGGGTCCGTGCAGAGGCCCAAAAATTTCTGTACTGAGCTGCAGGATGAAGCAGCAAGACAGAGAGGTTCAACGATTAGCTCAACATCACGACCAGCTGAACCTGAGCAGAGAGAGGACCAAGATGACTTTGAACATCTTTTCTTCTAAGTGCCAAGGGTTATAACCCACCCTTTTCCCTACTCCACCAAAGGGCCATCAGGGAGGACATCGCCCCCAATTCCACCGAGAAATTGGTTAGTCGACTGATTCTTCTTTCCAGCTGCACGTCTGTAAATACATATACCCCGACGAGGACTCGTACCTGCACCTTGATCAGACCAGCTCTGCCACCAGTCCCAAGGGCAATTATATCTGTGCCCACCTCACAGACAACCCCGGCATCTAATAAATATCCACGTCAAGTGGGCTCCCTTCTCAGCCCTCGGGAGAAACCACTGATGCCGGCAGACAATAGAAATTACACCACAGGTGAGGCATCAAAATTTCAAGTGCTTTACAAGGACTTTCAAGCAGGGAGGGAACCTTACATAGGTAATCTCTATATTTTTGGTACTTCCAGTAAAGTAGACATCATTTTATTATATGGTGGTTTGGTGTAGCATGTTTGGGGGAGTGATATTAGGAAAAGAGCAATGCAGTTACCTCAAGTACAGCCCTCTTAAGGGAAGCCGAGAGGTGTCCCTCACCCAGGCAGCTCTGCACAGGGGCCAGCTGTGAACGCACCAGCTGCTCCGCCAGCCGCTGCTCACACTTCTGGCTTAACAGGATGCTCTCCCCTGTGACAGAAGACACTACGCACTCACACACTGCACCACTAACATCTGTACGCCTATCACCATTGCACACACACTACTCAAACAACATCCTGTGCACACAAGTGAAGAAAACAAAGGACTGTATCTGGAACGGACTGTAATTTTAACACTTGCTGAACCTTATATCCTATGAATAGTACCAAGCTTCTGTAAGTACAATTTGTAATATCAATTACATCTAACACAATACAATTTTGATACTATGTACAGTTCCGTTAAAATGTTGTTTGAACTACAATATGTGCATCACAGTTAATAATGTCAGTAATCTGTATTGAATCTTTACTGAATGTAAACCTTCTGCTGGGAAAATTAAAGACATACTTTGTAATGAGGTTCTAACTGTACAACACTGAATTTTACACACCAATGTAATATACATTTTATTACTACTGTATTTTCATTCTGATTGATACTTCTGGATGGTCGGAACTTAGGTTAACTCAGTACAGTACAGCACATCACATTTAGCTATGGTTCACTAAAAAAGTGATGCACTATTTTTACAGAAAACACAGAGACAGTCATGTAATGCAAATCATGGAGACGGGTCAATGTTCTAAAAATTGAAACAACTCAAGTCAAACCATTACTATGACGCGCGACGTCTGTGATTGACGGGGACGTCATGGAAGGGCTAGTTTTAGGTGTGTTTGTCAGGAACACGACTGGCTGTCAAGATTGACTTATGGTTTGTTCACTGGAGCCCAGCCGGTATACAACCTGGGGCGCGTAGTTTGGCGGCTTGGTACAAAGTCTGGAGTGTGCCGAATGACAATACTAATTACCGGCCTGCACACCGCAACTGATTTACCTTTGACGGGCGTCGCCTGAGGTAGCTCCTGGCTCTGCTTCAGCTGGGGTTGGCTCCTGCTGGAGATCGTGCCCAGGCTCAGGACGAAGGTGGTGCTGCGGCGGGTGATGCAGGTAGAGGCCTGAGGAGGGCTGCTGGCTCGGCTGAGGTGGCACCACGGGTTTGTGAGACCCAGTGGTACGTTGAGTCCTTGGCGGAGGGCAATGACGACGGGATGTGGTTCTACAGCGGTCTTGAATGGGGGCTTAAATAAGGAGGGGGAGGGAGCTGGGAGATGAGGCCTCTCAAACTGTCGGGCGGCTTGAGCTCGTTCCCGCAGGATTATGCTGCAAAGTGAAGTTGGGGCTGAATTACAGCCAACGTTAAGCTTGGAGTTTGTAGCTGTCTATCTAATACACAACCTGATACCACTACTACGGGTGTAAGGTCACGCAAGAGAGGAGCAGGCGACGAAGAACCCTAACTAAGTGTTGAGCCAAGCCGGGGCCGAGCCAACAAGTCATACCCGAGAACTCTAACCGGTGACAGTTCAGCGCAGTGGTTAGAGTGGTGGGTTTACCCCGGGAGTCCGACAACGACGTGGGTGTGGACCAAAGGGGCCAGACCTCCAGACCCAGTCTCTNGAGTACTCTAACCGGCGACAGTTCAGCATAGTGGTTAGAGTGGTGGGTTTACCCCGGGAGTCCGACAACGACGTGGGTGTGGACCAAAGGGGCCAGACCTCCAGACCCAGTCTCTCACTCTTTCTGGCGACAGTTCAGCGCGGTGGATGAGTGAATGGAATGGACTGACTGACTAATCGCCTTGTGGTTTGAGTTCCTCGTGGTTGGGGCTCTACCGTACTGCACACCAGGTGCACAGTATGGGTGGCCGTCTAATGTGTATTGTTTTGACGTATGTGCACCCGGTTAAGGGAGCCCGCAGTCCTACAGAAGATTTAGAAAATAGGTTGAAAAAACCGCAGTCTCCTACTCTTCCCCGGTGGGCTGACGTCTACGGAAATTGGAGTTACAGTCACCCTTAGCAACGAGTACTCAGAAGTTAACAGAAGGAAGACATGTTTACTCAGAGAGGAATAACACGGTGGCCCGTACTAACTCCTCATTTACCAAGAACAGTAACAGAAGTTAACTGCTAACCAGGTGAAGGGGACCTGGGTATAAACAAACAAAGCAGATGCAGCTAGGTAGCTATTATACTGGCTAACCCTAACTAATTCGATACTTGCTGTCCAGAAGGGAATCGGTTGCCACTACCAGAAGGGTAGAGGTTGTAGAAAAAGGGTGTTGACTTCTTCGGGGACTTCTGGTGAAGGTCTTGAAGAGCAAGAGCATCTGGTAGGTCACAAAGATGTCAGTGTTAGCAGAGTGTTCCAGCACTGGAAGTGGTGGAGCGAGCTGCTGAGAATGAACTGCCGTTCTGCGGCTGTGCACAGACATATATTCCAACTGCCCGCTGGCTCTCTGAGGTGTGGAGGTAGCGGGGAGAGCTCCTCCTCCCGTGGGCAGAACTGCGCTCACTGGTGCCATCTCTCTGTCTGCGGCGAAAGCAGGCATCTCTGTCATGCGGGTTGCATTTGCAGCATGAACTTAGGCGTTTAGCTGGCACACTAGGCTGGCTTCTATCACACGAGAGAGATTGGCATGACGTCTGATAATAAGGCAAACTAACTTGGTTACCTTTGTCAGTGAGTGCCCCCGCATCTAGAGGCGTGTTGGTAGACTCTGGATGCAAGTTGTTTGAGGTTCACACCCCGTCTGGGTTACGTGATTCCGTGTGAAGATGAGGCAAAGTCATGTTTATATTTACTTATAAAAGTGCGTAACACATCAACTATTTGGCTCAGATTGAAACTCCAGCCAAATTAAACTGTCTCATTGAATCTCTTCTTAACAATGGCACATGTTTACAAAATGCTTGAAAATAAATTTCACACGCATGTACAGTGATGCAATATTTTGAGCACCTTTAAAGATCTTAGAAGGCAATAATGAAGTCTGACAAGCACATACCCTCTTACCCTACGAAAAGCATTCATAGGCTTCCAATCTCCACTAGTTTTTAGTAGGCTGCCAATCAATATTCTTTTATAACCATCTGCCGCCAACCAGAAAAAGGGAGGTAGATAACGATGACTTGGGAGACGAGAAAGAGGGAATATCCCATTAGGAAGAAAGGGAAGGGTCTAAGGAACATACGAAACAAGGAAAAGACATACATACTCCATTCCTCTACCTGTGTAGAGTAAGAAATAAGAAAGGGATTTCCAGCTACTTTTGTTATATCAGTGAAAAGCAGAACATTCAAAAATGCCTCCCAAGCACAAAAATGCCTCCCAAGCACAAAAATTTGTGACCTCACACCAAATTGATGCAACACGGGTGACATCCTTCACTCTACTAGCAACCACTATAACTGTGACCCCATCCCTACACCCAAGCAATATCTCAATAACTGTTACGCCCATATCACCTCAAAACTCTTCGCTTCTGCCAGTGCTGGCCTACCTCCCCTCTGACTGTTGGTCATGAAGAGGCAACCCCCGTCCCCGTGCATCCAACGTTACTGCTCTCTCCTAGCCCTCTCTGCAACCCCCATCACTCACCCTGGGTTTAAAATTTTAATACTGGGCGCAGATTGAAGTTCAAAGCTGTCTTCAAACAGCAGTTATCACGTCGTTACTCTGCGAGCATGTCCCAAGACTTTGCCTTAAAATTCCAGATATTGACTGTCATCGTTCAGCAGTTGACATGTTGTTACTATGCCCAAACGCATTCCAACCAGCCAGCAACTTTGCTTCATCCAGCCACAGCACTGTCAGCTATCACTCAAGTACGATTTCTGCCATTCTCTGGGGTTATCCTCGCCCCATCGCGCATCTGTTTCAACCACACACACACACACTTAACATTGCTGGCAACCAGCAGAGTACTTGGCATGCTTGCGATAATCCAGCCCTACCTCATAACCTGGGAAAGAGACGAGTTGTTAGGGCACTGCACCATGAGGGAAATCACTGCCCTCCGGGAGGCTGCCCAGACTTTCCAACAGGTTAAGCCCCATTGCTTGTACCAACCATGCCAGTGCCAACAAAACACCTACTATCTCCCAATTCTTTCTCCTGTACACCACGCCGTCAAACTGAGCAGTGGACGGCAGCCAGGAAGGGTTTGGCCTTAGCCAGGGAAATCTCTGGCCCAAAGCTTGGGCGCAGCAGAGTTTTCATGACACTACAGAATGGAGTAGTGATGGCCCGATATCCGGTATCGGATATCGGTATTATCGGTACATTTACCATTATCAGAGATCTGCACTAAAATATCGGCACATCAGTAATGGCCATTCTAACCTTAAATATTTTCTCTCCTCTGCTACACACTTAATTTTCTCAACTCTTAACATCAGGTTGCAGCAATACGACTAAAAAGAGCATAATTAATTTGAAATGTCAATATGCAATATTAAAAAATAAAAATAAAATAATAATAAAAAAAATTCCAACATTTTGTTACGATAAAAACAAATTAGAATGTACATGCCCATCATTATTTTTCACTTCACGGATTACATTTTTATTTTTGGTAAAGCAGTCTTATGTTTGACGTACGTTTCTCAAAGTAAACAAAATGATCGTGGCTTGTCAGTTTAGTTTTCATTCCTGTCCTTTTACATATTTTTTGTAGACTAGCGACTTACTTGCAACCTTAACTTAGTTTTGTAATATGTTGTAGTGAGCTATAATTTCGTATAATGTTAAACTATTTTTTTTTTGCTGCTTTGATGTACCAGGCATAAAGTAAATCTCACTTAACAGCAAGTCTATTTAGCTTATTGCAAACAAAACTTTTCCAGGCAGCAGTTTTCTCTCATACATTTTAGTGACAAATGTCTGCTTACAGTATGATAAATGAAAATATCGGTTTACAGGTATCGGATCGGTAAAATCCTAAATATCGGAACCTTCATCGGTATCGGGTTTTTTCAGTATCGGGTCATCACTAGAATGGAGCAGTTTAAATAGACACAGAAGCACCAAAAGAGTTATCCCTGCCATCAGGGGTCGAAAGAGTATACACCCCCAACTGTAATAACTCTCACTATGGACGTACATACTCCATAGTACCGTGTTTAGTTCCGGGAATTTCCAGTGATTTCTATAAATAGTAGACACCCTAATCACATTCAAAAATCAGTGTGTCTATGCCTTAAAACAAATAAAGTTAACAAATAGGCCTTACTTGAAATGTGTGGTGTAATGCAACTTGCCCAGTTTCCCTGACCAGTTAATTTCGTTTGCCCATATTTATCGCTCTAAACTTCCCACCATGTGCATTTACCAAGGCTTTCAAATGAAATGCTCCGATGACAGGACTTCCAATCCTAGGCTGCCAAACACTGTCAAGGGTGCTGTGTCTACCTAGACCCCCAAACAGCGTGCACAGGTTCAGTTGTATAGTTGTCATTTAAAAACTGTTCAATGTTTTTCAATGGTGGTTGCTTACAAATAGAATTTAGGAAATTTTTCACATCCGAAAAGTAGTTTCCATTTTCCATTTCTATTTCTATTGTGTATTTTTTCAAGTGAAAAAGAGTTAAACTTTTATTTCACAATCACTTTTAGGTATAAAATTTCTAGTATAGGTGACTTATCATACTTTGGAGACATGCATCACATATTTGTCTTTATTTTTTACGTGACAAAATGACAAAACCATTGCTATAAATCTCAAGAGTCGTGTTGACGAGAGAATGACTGCGTGCCTGTTCAGTGCCTTGCACATAGTGGCAACGAGGCAGGTGATGCACTTACCTAGATCACCCCTACCATTCCCACACCTCTTTGCATCAGGAATTAAAATACCTCCAGCCAGACGATACTTAAGAATTTTCATTCACAAAAAGAATGTGTAGAAGTAGATGAATAATCTTCCTGCCTCAGTGTAGTGTGAGAACTGAGGCAGGAAGTGTGTGAACCGGCCTCACCTGCGGTGTCACGGCCCATGCGCCCAGCACGACCTATCATCTGGCGGTAAGTCTGGGCCTCCAGTACACGGCCAGCAAAGGTGGGAGACCTCACAATGACACGCCTTGCTGGGAGGTTGACCCCAGAAGAGAGTGTTGACGTGGCCACCAGCACTCGCAGCTTGCCAGATCGGAATGATCCCTCGATTATGTCTCGCTCCTCCAATGTCATTCCTGGAACAGCCCATAATCCCCATTATTAAATGTGTACAATTTCTAACAAAACCTGCTGGTAGAAAGTGCAAAGTATTTAGGAATCAAAGATTACAAAATTCTGAACTCACAACTTACTAAGCTCTAATGTAATTTTCACATTTACTATATTTACTTGCATAATGCCCTCCATCGCACAATGCCTGCACCCTTNCTAAGCTCTAATGTAATTTTCACATTTACTATATTTACTTGCATAATGCCCTCCATCGCACAATGCCTGCACCCTTGTTTTTAAAGTACTGAAAATGTTTTTTGAAAGTCGTACACAATGCTGGTGCTACGCTATACAACACGTGGTGCAGTCTTGGCCACTCCTTGAAAAATAATGAAAGTGGCCATCACTGTCAACAGAAGTCATTGATCTTGAGCAGTTACTTCTCACTGGCTACAGCGTGGGGTTGAATAGTGAGAGGGTAAGGTTGCATTGTTGAGTACTTGTAAATTCATAGATTACGCAGCTTTTTTTTCTGGGGAATCGCAATGTGTGTATTGAAGTAGAAAGTTTAGCTAGCGAAATGGGGAAGAACAATTCTGATACTGCGAAGTTCAAGTTGTGAGTGGAACAGTTTGCCAAACCATATAAGAACAGGGCTGCCAAATATGAATTTGCAGTGAAGTGAGTGGCGGAAGAAGAAGGCACAATTACAAACTAGCAATGCAAAAAAAAATTATTTACATTTTGTGGTTTTCAGGCTGGGAATTTCTTTGAACTCCACAAACAATTATAAATTTTATAGGTGAATTATAAAACAAAGCTTATGTCATATTGCCAAAAATTATGCTAGTAAAAATGCAGGAAATCACCTATTCTATGAACAAATTATGAGATTGGTAAACTTTTGTCTGTTTTACAAAACATTACACAGTCAAAAGTTGTCAAATGAATGCCACAAGATGGTACAGCAGAGAAAAAACAATGATTACCATGTCTCACACATCAGTAAGACAGACCAAACCCGTCTTTTTGACATGTCGCAAAATATTATAAAAAGGGGTTAGCAGCAGGTGGATTTGCCCGGTGTACAGGTTACATTCGACACTCGCTTAGACATTTGGTTTTATAATTCGTTCTTGCTGTTTGTTNGGATTTGCCCGGTGTACAGGTTACATTCGACACTCGCTTAGACATTTGGTTTTATAATTCGTTCTTGCTGTTTGTTTACTGTCATTTGGCCAGGCATCACTGTGTCGTGTTATAAGATGGAAGGAGTTTGCAGTAAAGGGAACACCTTTGTAAAGACATCTATGGTTGGTGTGGTTTTCTATCTCGGGCTATGGATGCTTCTACTTACTGGGTAGGCGGCACGTCACTTTTACCCGGGGGCGGGTTGTGCGAGAGTTGTATGGCACACGTCGAAAAAATATTCTAGAATAAAGCATCATGCATCAAACTAATTTATCAAGAATGTGTGCATGCATGTCTGCATATGTGTGTGTGGTATGCTGATTGTAAGCGTGGAGCCAGTAAACTATGTGATAACTGACCTGCATGATGAAAGGCAACTGCAAAGGCGACTGTTTGTTGGAGAACCTTGTCCAGACCAGCTGGACATCTCTTTAGCTGCTCCAGCACCTCAACAACCGCCTCATAGCTCAGCTGTGCACGCAGGTCCAATCCCAGCCCATGGTTTGAGTTACCTGCAAAACCAATGCAGTAATCAAACACAAAACCAACATTTGAGATAATATGGTGAAGTAAATGATCCTACACCAATTTCTCTGAAGGTTGCTTGCCATATATATATATATATATATATATATATATATANCAAACCAATCTTCCACTGACTCTGGATTTTCTGCAATTGGATATTGGTAGTGAATAATAGGGTTTTCTCAAGGAGTTCTTATTTCGACCCATTACTGCATTCTGATAATTGTACATTACTAGCAATGTCACTGTATTTAATTCTCCAGTTGAGCTGATGGTGTCAGCAACTCTGCAAGTCTGGCATGCTGTCATTCCTTACACACCTGACGAGTAGGGGAGGCGGTTACCTAGCCAGCGTGGCATGCTCATGTCCTCTCCCTCTCTCTCTCTCTCCCTCTCTCCTCTCACTCTGCCACACTACTTTCTTCCTCTCCTTGCATGTCTTTGAGAGGGAAAGCTGTTAATAGCAAAAAAACTGCATTTTCTCTCTATCTCTATATAGCTCTATCTCTCTCTCTCTCTCTCTCTGCAGCATGTGCTTGCTTCCTCCCCTTACACACCTGGCGAGAGGGTAATCGGTAAAGAATATGAAGCATTAAATTAAATAAAACTACAGTGGACTCCCTATCTACCATTTTTTAGAGGACTGTCAAAACATTTTCATACATCCGAGATTTCAGTAGATGAGGCTTCTGACATGTACATCAGTAAAATGCAATGAGAGCTCTACATTATCTGTGAATAATGTTTAACAAATAAACAAAATAAAAATGGGAATTTTAAACGAAGTATTACTGTATTAGTATTATTGTAAATAAACCATTAAAAACATATCACCTCAGCTTATTTACATTAAGAATATAATATCAAAAAATACTGTACGTATTTAAGTGATTGTAATTCAACACCGAATGAAAACTGACCCTAAACTTTTAAACCCTCTANAGCTTATTTACATTAAGAATATAATATCAAAAAAATACTGTACGTATTTAAGTGATTGTAATTCAACACCGAATGAAAACTGACCCTAAACTTTTAAACACTCTAAAATTGAAAATAGTGGTTCCGAATGCACCCCAAATTTTGAATGTCCACACGCACTCGAATAGCTGAGAGTGCGCGGAGAGATTATCGATTGGCGGGTGAGACAGAGAAGGGGAAGCCTCGGCAGCGGAGGGAGTGAAACTATATACCCCTCCCCTTTCAAACGAATTGGCACACAGAGGGAGGGTGCAAGGATGCCACAATGGTTGCTAGGCAACTAGCTTCCTCCCCGCCAGCTGTGTAAGGGGAGGTCCTGAAGAGTATCACCGATGACAGTCGAAGCTTAGGCAATTCAGGCCACACTTGGCAATGCTGTGCCCGCATGGCAAATGTGCAGTTTGAAGTAATTAAGTAATAATAATTATCTTTAAAAAGCCTGTGATTTTAAGACAGATGAATAAATAAGGCCATAAAAATTTTCATTCAAAACCATGTCCTTTGATTTTCCCGTACACATACGCCTGTTGAGAGTTATTCTGCGCTCTGACTTGGTACTTACACATTATTAGACGACAAAAGGTGCTGAATAGTCCCTTACAGATTATCAGTTTATTCAACAATGTGTGTCTATTGAAAAAAAAAAAAATATATATATATATAAATCCTCTAGGAATGAGTTGGTACTAAAAAAAAAACTGTTCCGATTCCGGTGCCCGTTTTACCAATTTTATTTCGGTTCTAGGTTTCGGAGCCGGTACTTCTGAATTTGCTGACTTGGAGATACAGTGGAACCACGTTATTGCGAGTATGGCCTATAGTGTCACGTCCGCTATTGCAATAGTTTTTTAATGCACCCTAATTTTCCCTATTATTTGAAAGGTACTTAATTTTGTTTATAATACAAATATGTTAATGAAACCTTTCGCTATAGCAATACAAACATTTGTAAACTCGTATTTTTTAAATGTTTAAACACGTCGTATCGCAAGTGACATTCACCCACTTGCCATGCCCGAGCCAGCCTTTGTTAGTCTATGTCGCATGGCGACACTCGCGTCAGTGGAACGTTAGAAGAGCGGGTGTTGTTGTGAGGGATAAGGATGATGGTATGATAGAGGAGGGGAGAGGTACGAATGAGAGTAGAGCTACTCGTGGCCAAGAAAAAAGAGGGGTACGCTGGATGATGGATAGCAGTGGGCGGAGGGGAATGGTAAGTACTGTTAAATGTAGGAGGGGGCGGCGAGATGCTAGCAGCCTACCGCTCCTTTTATGGCTTGGGGTTAGGAAGACTCTGCTGCTTGCAAGGTCATCGCATCGCCACGTGCCAGGCGTGTAAGGGGGAAAAGCATGATAATGTCTAACAGTTGCTAGACAATGCTACATTGTTTATGATACCGTATTTACTTGTGTATAGAGCGAACCATGATTTTTGCAACAAGTACCACGGAGAAATTTTTTTAAAAATAAAACTGCACCAACAATTTGTGGCACCTTGTTAGTATGTAACAAATTCTTCTTCTTTTACATCAATGTGTGGTGATTATGATATGTTTGGAAAATACTATTTTAATGAAATAACTCGCGGCGCTATAAGCCAAAACATTGTGNCAGCTCCTTTTATGGCATGGGGTTAGGAAGACTCTGCTGCTTGCAAGGTCATCGCATCGCCACGTGCCAGACGTGTAAGGGGAAAAGCATGATTACGTCTAACAGTTACTAGACAATGCTACATTGTTTATGTTACCGTATTTACTTGTGTATAGTGCGAACCATGATTTTTGCAACAAGTACCACGGAGAAATTTTTTTAAAAATAAAACTGCACCAACAATTTGTGGCACCTGTTAGTACGTAACAAATTCTTCTTCTTTTACATTAATGTGTGGTGATTATGATATGTTTGGAAAATACTATTTTAATGAAATAACTTGCGGCGCTATAAGCCAAAACATTGTGGCGTGCTGTAAAATAACGGTACCCTACGGTCGTTAAAAGAGCGTCAACAACTGCAGTGAGCGGCCGGCTTCCTTTTCTTTTTGCTTCTTTTACGCAGTGATCTGTTGGTTTTTTTTTTTTGCCGTGCTGGAATGTCACCCCTCAAAAAAANAAGCCAAAACATTGTGGCGTGCTGTAAAATAACGGTACCCTACGGTCATTAAAAGAACGTCAACAACTGCAGTGAGCGGTCGGCTTCCTTTTCTTTTTGCTTCTTTTACGCAGTGATCTGTTGGTTTTTTTTTTTTGCCGTGCTGGAATGTCACCCCTCAAAAAAAACGTTGTGTCGTCTCATTCCCTTCTCCGCTACCTGGGAGGTTGGCATACTCTGCCTTGCACGGAAACAAAGAAGGCTTGGAGGAATTTATCAATCGGCAACATGAGTGGCAAAAGGGAGAGGAGGGGAAACTTACACATGTGGAAACTCTGCTGAGACAAGTGTGGTGTGGTGAGCTAAGATAGGAGTGATGAAGTACAGGAGACGAAAGGAAGCGGCCAGAGGGGCGAGAGACAGGTTTAAAAGAGGGGTGTGAGAAGGGGGGCGAGACAAGAGAAGAAGAGTTAGCAAGGAGAGAGATGAGAGGAGAAAGAGTATAGTGCAGAGGGGTGAGACAAGAGGCAAGCTTGTAGGCGGCAAAGGGAAGTAGGGAGGGAAGTTCAGTGATCTCCAGGCTTTGTGTGTGTGAAAGAGAGAGAGAGACAATGAGTGAAGTAGCANATGAGAGGAGAAAGAGTATAGTGCAGAGGGGTGAGACAAGAGGCAAGCTTGTAGGTGGCAAAGGGAAGTAGGGAGGGAAGTTCAGTGATCTCCAGGCTTTGTGTGTGTGAAAGAGAGAGAGACAATGAGTGGAGTAGCATGCTGATTGGTAGGCAACTAACTCCCTCCCACCCCAGCATATTTGTGGGATGTGACTAAGAATGGAGGAGGAAGCAACGTCGCGTCTGCTGGTCGTTACATAATGCTGCTCTCAGACGTAGATTTTTTTGTACTAACTTATCACTGCATATGCGTAGTTTACGGCATTCTTTAAACACAGGATCTACAAGGGCAAATTCAATTAAAAAAATTACGGGGCACAGTAAATTTTATTATAATGATAACTCGCTATAGCAATAATTTATTTTGCCATTGTNCATGCTGATTGGTAGGCAACTAACTCCCTCCCACCCCAGCATATTTGTGGGATGTGACGAAGAATGGAGGAGGAAGCAACGTCGCGTCTGCTGGTCGTTACATAATGCTGCTCTCAGACGTAGATTTTTTTGTACTAACTTATCACTGCATATGCGTAGTTTACGGCATTCTTTAAACACAGGATCTACAAGGGCAAATACAATTAAAAAAATTACGGGGCACAGTAAATTTTATTATAATGATAACTCGCTATAGCAATAATTTATTTTGCCATTGTCGACTATCGTTATAATGCAGTTCCACTGTACTTCACACTTTGGTCTCTTATTTTGAAAGCTATAAACTGTGGAGGTACTTGGAGTGAGTTATACCCTTTGAAGGTTAGAAACAGTTGAAGTACTTGGAATTGGCATTGGTTACACATTATGAAAGTTAGAAATGGTGAAAGTACTTCTTGTTGGTTGCACATTTGAGTCATGTTTGCTTACATCCATGTGATACATGGTGTATTTTGTACCAGTCCCGTGTTTAATCTTCTCAGATGCTATGTTTTGACATGCTTAATTAAGCAAGTTTGATGTCAATTTCGAAGAACCTCTAGATAAACGGTGTCTAAAATCCCAAACAAACATTTTCGTTACTGACTTCCTGTTTGGTACAGTAAGCTGCTTTTATTACCTTAGTACTCGTTCCCTTAAATTTCAGACCCATCTTTGCGTAGCTGTAGGCGTACAGTTATTTCCACACCTCGGAAATTAATCGAACAACTGTCTTGATATACTATAGAGACGACCACTTCCTGTACACTCTCCGTCATGATCAGGACGTAAATGGGCGTCTTTGGTACATCCACCAGCTTAAAACCTGGAGGTACCATCNCGGATGCTATGTTTTGACATGCTTAATTAAGCAAGTTTGATGTCAATTTCAAAGAACCTCTAGATAAACGGTGTCTAAAATCCCAAACAAACATTTTCGTTACTGACTTCCTGTTTGGTACAGTAAGCTGCTTTTATTACCTTAGAACTCGTTCCCTTAAATTTCAGACCCATCTTTGCGTAGCTGTAGGCGTACAGTTATTTCCACACCTCGGAAATTAATCGAACAACTGTCTTGATATACTATAGAGACGACCACTTCCTCTACACTCTCCGTCATGATCAGGACGTAAATGGGCGTCTTTGGTACATCCACCAGCTTAAAACCTGGAGGTACCATCAGGGAAAATTCGCAGTGTTGGGCTGGGCTTGCCATTGAAGTACGATCCAGTAACCAAATTACAGTTTATTCTTATAACGTTAACGAGGAAAATTTTTACCGGCAGGGTAGTTTAGTGTGTTTTATTTGCTTCGTATTTCATGTTCACGAATCCTAGCATAACAGTGGGTGTGTCCCTTCGCATGAAGTCTATCTGAGCAGTACAATATATGTCGCTGTGCAGTGTATTAAGAGTTACCTCGCAGTACCAAAGTCACTTCTCACTCCAGTGCACACTTAAGGTACTCGCCTATATCTTCAATCTCATACGAACATGTTGGTACACGCACCTCGCCTCTCTTACCGCCCTCCTTTATGTAGTGAAACACACAATTACTTTCATCTATGTTAGATACAGAGAAGTAAATTTGAAAATCTATGAGCGCGACAGACGACGCCCCCGCAGGTTCAGCAGAGGAAAGTGGGCGGAACGCAATTCCGAGCTATTGCCCAACACAATCCGGGTTACAGTCATGACTGATGGTTACAAGCAGTGCGGCCTCGTTAAGTATAGTTTGTATATCTACCTTGAAAGGAAGCGCAGACATAAGTGACCGCAGTTCCATTCTCGCCAGTTGCTCTGCTTCATAGTTGTAATGCAGTCTCACGCCTCTCAAATAAGTTTTCAGTTCTGGTGGCGGCCTTAAATTAACACAGGTATCAAAGTAATTTGCTGTATCACCACACCTTTTATACGTGGTCCAATGTGTCCCCGGCCCGAGGCTGGTATCTATGTTAATTAAACCGCACTCAACTCGCCACGGATGGTGCAGTAGTTGGTCGCACACGAACACGCCTCGGATATCAAATATTTTTAATTTACGGGAAAAAGTTTGTATGTCAATGTTGGTAAGTGCACGACTCTGGGTAGTGACCTTAGGACCACCTCTTTCGCCCGACCCTCCTCCATTTTCGCTTTCCCCCACCGCCACCTACATGGTAGGGTCAAAAATACAGTCCAGCGCAGTTTTTTTTTTTTACCTCTAGCGAGCGCCTCCATATGTGTCTTGTGCCGCATCACTTCGGCCAACTGCTTATTTTCTTCCTTGGCTGTGTTCACCACCATTGCAATACCACTTGGAGGACGCCTAGCGCTGGCAAGATGAAGGGCAAGATGCCTCTCCACTTCCCTACTACTACTTTGCGAGGTTTCCTCCGTGTCTTCCTAGTTTGTTACTTCCTTCCAAACAGCAAACCCATTCCCTTCTTGACTTCAGTTTTAATAATCTTGGACATGCCCCAGGCAACTAGACGCTCACCAAGTTTGGACTTGCACAATCTAACTATCAACTTGGCTTTTTCAGCGAAAACGGAGTCAGCCGCATGTCAATCTTCCAACTTGCTACTGGTTGCGTAGGCGATGTCGTGTTCCTTGCATGCCTCGTCCAACGAATTGACAGGGACTTCGCAGCGCTTCGATCTTCATACCAGACGCGTGCCTGACCCACAGTATTTGTAACCTGGAATGTGTGCCTCGAAAGGGAGATAATTGATCAGCGTATTCACGAGTCCACGTCCCCTTTTGGTCTTATTCTCACAGCACATTACGATATACTAACACAACTTTATCGTCACGTATACTTTATACGTTTGTTTCGCGGCGCATGGCCGAACACATCACCCGACTTCAAACTTGGCCACCCACATCACCTAATCTCGGATACTCGGGGCGGCTAACTCACCCAGTCTCAAACGTGGTCCTGTTGCCATAAGTACTTGTGGTTTACCCATTCACGTATCAGTTCAACGGAGATTGTGCCACAGTCCACCACGCTTCCCATTCGCATCACTGCTGATGACGAAGCTACATAACGGGATTAATCAACTGTGGAAAGACATACATACTTCCAAGCCTTTTGGAGGAACCCAATGGTCTTTGGTTTGAGAACATTTACCTATACTCAAAATCACAACAGCCAAAGTTGTAGATGGTCTATGTTATTTTCCATTTATTCACAATGAAGAAGTCATGCCACCAAGTTACGATTTGCCAATCTCTGTGTTTGTTTTTGACGATGTGGCATGTGAGAAACAGTCAACCATGGAGCAGTATTTCAGCATAGGCTGCCTTGTAGCAGTGGATTCCAGTTACCTGTGTCAAACTTATGCACGCATGCCAAAACAGCTTCTGCGCGGCAATGCTAATTTCCTCGTTTTATTTCGCTTGGATGACCTGAATTTAGGTCATGTCTACTCCGAAAATGTTAATACAAATATGACATTTGTCAGATTTAAAAGTATGTGCTTATGTTGCTGGCGAGAACCTCATGGTTTCTTTGTGATAGCTAAGGATTTCCCGCCTCATAAGGGAAGGTACCGTAGAGGATTCAATCAGTTCATTATCGTACATGAGTGAGATATGTGCTACGTCGTATCCAAGTTCGATCATAGCGGCCTGAAGCGTGCGATGGACATCTGTATTACATCTACTGGCGATGGTATACTGTGTACCATATAAGAAGGCCACATTCTTGACAGTTGACAATCACAGTGTCTTTTCGTTTATGTATCCTCCATTCGCCATCAACTGGTGTGTCGAGTATAGGCTTTGATGTGGCGAGTCAGCGCGTCCAGGAGGTGCTGCTACGTGCGGCAATTGGTGAACTGCTTGGGTGGCACTGCATTCGTAAACGGAGCTTGGTGGACGTGTGTAGGGTCGTTCGTAAACGCGGTACACAAAATATATGTTACTTTAAAATTATACAGAGCTCACGGGAAAATAAAATTATTTGTATATGCGCGTAAATACGTTATTTTAAACAACAAAACTATAATATGTTTCTGGGTGTAGTTCGGGATATGGATAACAGATGGCATGCAAGGGCATATTGCAACAGATGGTGCGCTTTTAACTCACAAGATGGCAGCACCTGGTTTGAGAGTCTGGAAACTTTGGATTTTTTCGTCACATTTGGATACATGTCGTTTTATTGTGCATCTCATTTTGAACACCTATACATTCCTATTTTATCACGAAGTTTCGTTTCTAAAACTAAAAACTGCTGTTTTATGACCACGTAAAATAAAATGTATTAATTAATCTACGAACTCTTTCTTATCCGCATATCTTCTGCTTGTGTGATGTGCTTCGGCACTGCTCTCAGAATAGCCAACGTAATATTAACTTTTGTTCGTTCGTGCATCAGCTGATACAGGATTTTGTAAATGGCAGGTTATTTGTTTTCAATATATTAAGTTGCCACTCACTGACTGTCAGAATGTGGCCTTCTTATATGAAATGAACTATAACTGCAGTTTTGGAGGGAAACGGGCCAAGAATCTCGGAGGACCGAAACATGACGGCGATGCAGCTAATGTGTCCTTTGTCTGCAGCATCACTTCAGAGGCTTTGCAACCATAGTGGCAGTACTGGAGGCTACATCTGCTAACACTGAGACACATCTTCGCACTGACATCCGGTATGTCTCGGCTCGCTGCTTTAAAGATTAAACTCAAAGGTGAGGGTGAGCAAATAGCCAGTCGGGTTCATACAGCCGTGACTACTAAATTACAAGCATTGACCGAGGACGTGCGCAAACTGTCCGCTTTACACGGGAAGCTCGCCACTGTGGAAAGCCGTCTTTTCAATACGAATGTACTGGCCAATACCATGGATGTGCGGGGTGCAGTGCTTGTCAGTACGGTGTCTGTTAAGATGGTTGCTCAAATTCATACATTGACTGACGATGTACTCAACCTAGCTGCTTTAGGAGATAAACTCTCGGCCATGATAATGAAGCTCGATGACATATGCGAGCGAGTTGACAACAGTGTTCTTACTGCCCTGTTTGCTAAACTAGACTAGCACCTTAATGTGTCGACCGAGGGTGTGAGCAAGCTGGATGCTTTAAATAAACGGCTAGAGTCTGTAGCCGACTTGGAATCAAAATTCAGCGCTGTCGGAGAACGGATAGCTAAGACAGTTCTTACTAGCATGACTGATGAGCTAGAAGCACTACTCAAAGGTTTGGGTGTGACGCTCACAGATGTTGACAAGCTTATACGTCACAGGATTGTTCGTGTCCTATATGACTTGCGCACAAGCGATATGATAAATGAAAACATTGCCAGAACATGCAAAATGCAGTCGTCCAGCAAATCTTCAAGTCTGAAGCCAATATTACAACGCTGATCATGCAGGCAAACCGAGTGATCCCTTATATATATATATATATATATATATATATATATATATATGTGTATATATATAATGTCCATTACGCTTTTGTTTTCAGTACAATGGCCGCTACCATCGAGGATTTACATCGCGTAATTGAAAGCGTGTGCAATAAGTATTTGCTAGCTAGGCATGTGCGCATGGAGCACAATGCTACTTTGGAAAAGGCCTTCCCGCAGATAACATATCAGATAGATAATTTACAACAAACTGTTCCCCCTGCTGAAATGAAGACTGAACTGGACATCAAACCCAGAAGTGGGAGGAAGCGTAAGATACTTCCGGAGGATACTGCGAATGTTAAAGAGGAAGATGATTTGCCTTTAGCTGCATTGAAGCGTAAGAAATACAGATCTAATTTGCGCACTGCGGTCGTTTGCAATTACCTGTCTTTGTACACGAGGCTTAATGATAGAACGTATGGTGTCTATAGACACAATAAGAAATGGTTCTTGGGGGAACAAACAAATTTTTTTTCTGCCCTACGATTTTATACAGATTGATGACGAAGCGATGCAAGCGTCTTCAGGCCTCTATGAATTGCTGTTTAAAAGCGAGCTCAGAGAATACTCGCGTGAGGCTCTTCGCCAGTACAAGCGCTTACTTAGCCTCACGAGTGCACATTTCGCAGACAATGACTCTTCCAACAATGCTTATAAGAATGAGACAAATCCGAAATTCAGCATTGTTGCTGAACTGTTTCAGAACGTCGGCTTAGCGAGCAGCTTGGGCCTGACTTCAAAGCTTGATGGAGGCAACTGGCTCAAGTATGTATTCTGGGACAATGTCAATGGGCTCGTATCACGTCTACGGCTGCTAATTGCATCTTAGCAAGCTGGTAATAATTCCCACACGAACGAGATTGTGAATATTTTAGAAAATTTGCATGAAAGTGGGCACATATGGTGAAGATAATGTCTCGTGCGCAGATCACCGTCGAACTCCACCCACCTGTGCGACATAATTATCCCAGATGGAAAGTCCTAATCTTTGGGCTGAGATATCTGTACCAGGCTGACCTGGTTGAAATGATCCTGTATGCTACTGTTAATAAGGGCTACAGATACATGTCAACAGTAATAAATTGTTTCAGCAAATACGGATGGGCAATACCAGTTCGCAGGAAACGTGGCCTCGATGTGAGCAATGCAATGAAGAGTGTTTTGCGAGATAACGGATTGCCTAAGAATTTGCAGATGGATCTTGGCAGAGAATTCTACAATCCCGCCTTCCATTCGCTAATGGCTGCGAATAATATTAATCTCTACAGTACATATGGCAAGAAGAAGGCCCCCATCGTGGAACGAATTAACCATACACTGAAAACTGATATGTGGCGAGAATTTTCGTTTCGGAGAAGTTACAAGTGGCTGAACTTGTTGCTTTCTTGGTATTGTCCCACAATCATTGAATACACTGCACTATCCGCATACGGCCAGTAATTGTCCAGGATAGTTCTTTGGTTGGGACTGTGTTCAGAATCGAGAAGCGAATAGATAGATGCAAGGCTAAGGCGAAGGTTGGTGACAATGTCAGGATATCACGAGTGAATGGGAAATTAGCTCAATCATACACGTTGAACTGGAGCACCAAAGTCAACAGGGTTGGAAAGATTCGTCATTACTAGGGACCGGATTATATGCAACATAAAAATACTGAAATATGCATGAAAGATGCTTAAAATATGCAAAAACATGCAACATAAAATAAAACAAATTTTTTAGTTTTTTTATTTGATAAAATTGAATAAAAAAACTTTGCTGTTTTTAACATTTACAATCACGTATTGTTCTAAATTTTCAGTTGTAAAGTTGTACCTTCTATCACTTAAAATATTTTTATAAGTGGGAAAGGAACATTCCACGTCCACCGAGGTTACCGGGTAATACTTGAATTTAGGTGCTATATTAGCAGATATTGTCTCAGGCCAAAGTTCACCCATGCAATTAATAAAACTATTAATTAGACACAAAGGTTCGAAGACGGGGTTGTTGTGTAAAATTTTACGAAACTTTTCTTTAAGTTTACGCGGGAATATTTCTGACAATTTGGAGTTCATTTTGTGGATTTTACACATCAACAGAATGGATTCATTCAACGTCAAACCATGAGTTTTAAGCTTCTTAAAACTCTTCGGTATGTGGAAAAAATGGGTGCTGATCAGAGCAATGTTCTTTTTAATAGAAGAGTCTTCAAATGCTTCCTTGCACTGACAAACTGCCATAGAATCTGCGCTGTCAAAGCTATTTACTACACCTTTAATGGCATCGAAATGTTGACTGTAAAACAGTACAGCTTCAAAACACGTTCCCCATCGGGTCACCACCGGTTCAGGTTGTAAAGGCACAGTAGGAAGTTTTTCTTTATAGGTTTTAATGCAAATGGGTGCCTTGAGAAATACCTTCTTTGTTGACAAAATCAATTTATTTACATTTCCAAATGTGCATCGTACTTCTTCGGCGAGTCGATGAACTCCGTGCGCAAAGCAGGTGAGTTGAATCAAATTAGGATAAAATACCTGGAGGGATTTGGCTGCCTTGATCATATAGGGGCTGCATCTGAGAGAAATATGTACACTCTTTCATCTACAAAAGGATCTAGAAATAATTTTTTATACCCTCATTCACAAATCTGGTGATGGTAGAATGATTTGCCTTTTCAAGTTCTTTGCAGGCTACCAAATAAGAACGCTCTAGTTCCAATTTTCCGATTATCAGATTCGCAATACAACGGCCGCAACTGTCTGTAGTTTCGTCAGCTGAAATCCATACAATGCTATCTTTGAGGTCATTCCGTATTTCTTCCAAGACATATTGGTAAATTCTTGGTATGTAATTTTTAAGTTTCATCTGGTATATTTTGATTCAAACAATGTTTTGCTGTAAAATGTTTGAAGGTAGGATTTGATAGTTTGTAAACAGGAATGTTACTTGCAAGCAATGCTTAACATAAATCCAAGCAAAACTCATTTTTTTGTTTGCCTTTAGAAGTAGAGGCACTGCTACTTGCTGCAGTTAAAAGTTGTTGTCGTGGACCCTTTTTATTCAATGCTGCTATATGAATATTTGTATTAGCATGCTGGTTTATTAGAAATTTTTTCATGCACGAAACATTTTTCTCACAAACTTGACAGAATTAGATGTTCCCGTCGTAAGTAAATATTCCAGGATAGTCCACTGTCCATGTTGAGACACTTTTTTTCTCTGGAGACATTGTACAATTTAAATTGTCACAAAATCAAAGACGAATGAAACTAGCGGTGCACAGCAAGTTATTATGTCAACAAAAAAACTTTGCGTATTTTGTTTTGATTGGCCTGTGGGAGAAGTGCGGTAGAAGAGAAAAGGTGTCACCAGTTCTTGTCCCGCCCGATTCAGTGTTTACTTGCTAAGCAAAAGATGCGCGAATGCTAAGAAAGATGTGCGTTTTATTTAGGTTGGTAGCAAGCAACGTTGTTACGTTTAAAATGTACCTACCTAAATGTATTTAGATCTGTAAAAATAGCGCAAATATGACACATCAGTAGGTTTTCATTAAAATATGCTAAAACCTGTAAAAATAGCCAAAATATGCATTTGCATATAATTCTGTCTCTAGTCATTACGAACCAAGGACCTAATATCTTGCTGACTACAATCATGGCGACGAGCTCCAAGGCGCTTTTTATGAACAAGAGATCAAACTGACTAAATTCCCCGACCTTTATTTGGTTGAAAATGTACTTTGCAGGATGTGCAGCAAAATTTTTGTAAAATTGTTGGGTTTCAATTACCAACATAATAGCTGGATACAGCGCTCGGCGCTTACTGATGTGTAATTGGATACGCATCATTGCAAGAGTTGTGAGATCGGACCTGTATGTACCACCAGCAAATGTATTTTCTTTTCGCATATAAATAAATTAATTCTTCCAAAAGCATAAGTACTTGTGTTGTATACATTATTCATACACTGTATTCCCTCTTACATTTTCTCACACTTCCTCTGTGCTACATGCTCGTGATTGTGTGATTATTTTGAGATTGTTATTATGGCAGAGGGTCGTTATTAATGGTCATGGAGCTGTGGTTATTTTCGGCTGGGCACTTAGCACACCATATCTCACAAATTGGCTGCTTGTTAAGAACAATCCTTGCCCTCTGGACGGACATGCAGCTGTTATTATTTTCGGCTGGGGCACTTACTACTCTCTCACAGATTGGACGCTTGTTAAAAACTAATCCTGCTCGCCTTGGCCACGTCTGGGTCACATTACAGTATATCTCTTGTTAGAGATGCTGAAGGCCTGACAGCTAAAGTGAGGCTGTAGGTCACGAATGGATTCGGGCAGCGCTAGTTAATGGACTTGGGGGGCTGGGGATGTACGCTGCACTGTTTAATATTAATAATGACTAGAGTCACGGATGTCTGTCTGCCAGCCCCTCTGAAAGTGTTAGTTATCAATTTCCATTACATTGGTAGTCGTCCATTCCCACCCGGTTATTTTATTATGGGGGCAATGTGGTGCGTGTTACTTTTTCACTGCTTTTAATATTTACAGTGATGCGCGATCTTAATTGGTCGGATCACTGGCAGCAATGGTCCCTTTTGTCTCAAGCATCGCAGTCCCTTATTAATTATGTCTTCTGATGGTCCTTTCTCACTTTCTACACCTATTCATTGGAGGGTTGTTTTGCTCTTGTATGATAGAGAGAGAAACCTGATATTTTGTGTCTCCTTGGACTGTTTCTTTTTTATTTTGGGATGCTGCAGATGTGTTTGGGGATGTTTTTTCTCTTGTCTAGAGACTGGTAGGTTCTTATATCTGCCTGTTACCCAAGCAAGCTAACCATTGCACGTAAGTGCGTGCACAATGGCGGACCAACGCATCAGTGAAGACAAGCTCATCAGCGCATTCGATGAAACTGAGGTTAGTGCGTCGCACAGCCTTCCGGGTAACGAGCGCCACGCCATAGACTCGGGCCTGTTCGCAGACCCTCCACCATTTCTCGACGACGTTGACAGCTCTGAAGAGGATGGTCCGCCAAATGTCCACTCTCGCAGCCGCCGTGGCAGGGGTGCATCGAGGTCGCGGTTGTGGTCTCCACTGGCCCCATGGTGGAGTGTGGCACGCCTCATGGCCGTCGTGGAACCGCTGCCGGAGGCCCCGATGTCGCCTATCTCGTCCTAGGCGGATACATTTGAGCCCCTCCCGGAGGAGGCAGGTGACATTGATGACGGCTTCACGAAACTCGCTGACCTCGTCGATGACGACATTGATGTGGCCGGCAAAATGGTCGACAACGTCGGTGTTGGCATCTGCAATGCTCCTGCCGATGCAGTCTGGGCATATGTGGCCTCGCTCTATAGAAATACCAGGATGCAGCGGGCATCCATTGAAGCCCAGCTGACAAAACGGCAGTTCAGGCCTGGAATAACATGAAACTTCATACTACCCACTTGGCGTTATCTGCTCTGCAGGACATGCTCCTCGTGAATCGCACTGAGCATGCAATGACCCGGTTCGCGAGGAGTATAGCATATCGCTATGTGGTATTCTGGGCCTATTGGTGCACTGTGTGTGGCTGGCCTTCAGGCTGATCTCGCTGCTGCCGGTGACAAAGATGATGCTGGTGATAATACTGATGATGATGATGAAAACGACGAGGATGCTGACAATGACGTGCACATCGGAGGAGGTGGCGGTGACTACGACATCGACAACTAACTGACTAACTCTGTCGACTGGCTGTCTGGCGCGCTCCTCGGCGACATCGACACCCGTGGTGGGCTCGCCATCACCGTCATCACAGTTGCCGTTGTGGACTGGTAAGTGCTTCTATATTCTTTCCTTTTGTTTTCGTATTGATAGTTGAGTTTATGTTATAGATTTAAGTATTTATGTTTATTTCTATACGAGAGTGTGGGCCTCGTGTTGGGTGAAGATTTTTTACCAAGCTGCAGTGCTCGTGTGTCTACTGCTTTTACAGGTCCTACACTTTCCGGATGTGGTGGTGGGCTGTGCCGGTACGGGCGCGCACACGGTGCTGTCTGTGTATATAGTCAGTTTCGTCTAAGGTTGATGTTTTTAATGCTAATTTTTAAATATGTATATATTTATTATTACTAACACACATACCCGCGTGCACACACATACACATGTATATATATATGAACATGCAGGACTGTGGTTGATGCGACTATGTACATTATTTTCATCTCCTAACACTCCCTATGCAATGTAGACACGCGACCTGGCCGAATTTTTATATTGTCTGTTGAGTGCGTAGGTTAATACGCGTATGTACGTTATTTTGTCTCCTACCACTTCCCATGCAATGGTGGTTGTGTGGTTAAGGCATCGGACTGGTAAACTACGGGTGGTCGGAACGATCCCACATGCCTCCTGCATTTTTTGAGTTCACAAACGACTTAAAAAAAATTCCCAGAGCTCCTGGCAGCAGCCACTTGAACTCCGCTCCCTGATGCTAGTGCACCTCTGCGGGCAACTGGTGAACCAACACACACAAAAATGGCAGCGCCGATACCAGCGCTCCTGGCCACGATCCGTAGAACTTCAAAACCCTGGTGGTGAGTGCAGGAATTAAATATGGCCGCCTGGCGGCGGGCCTTATGGATGGCTGCTTTCAGCAAACAACATCGCCGGTGATGGAGGAGGGCGCGAAAAAGCAAGATGGAAGGATAGCTAGAAGGAATATGAGAAAACCTCCCAAGGGATGGAAGGGACGAGAGGCAGGGAGGGGACCAGGAGGGCTATGAGAATACCCAGGGGTGGGAGATAGAGGGAGGAATATGAGAAAAACCCCATGAGGGATAGAACGGACACGAGGCAGGAAGGAGACCGGGAGGACTCTGAGTAAACCCAAGGGATAGAATGTGAGAGATGAGAGAGACCGGGAGGACTCTAAGAAAAACCCCCAAATGGAATGCAAGAGCATGAAGGGGAGAAATCCAAGATGATCACTGCTGGCAAGGAATGACGACAGAGCAGAAAGGGAAATCCAAGATGGCCGCTGCTAGCAAGGTATGACAGCAGGAGGTTGCCATATGACATAATCCAAGATGGCGGCCGGCTCGATCTCTTGTCCTTATCCCCAGACTGGGAATCGGCATTTTCTAACTACTGCTAGAAGTTGTATCAATACATAATATAGACAGAAGGTGCACGTGGGTTAAAGCAGGGTGCAAGGCAAACTTCAACTGATAAATTGTGTATTATTGGATGGCACTCGTAATATGGCTCCCAGTTATTATCCTGGTACCCAGGCAGTCTGCCACAGTTGGGAACTGAAGCATTCACAAATGAGTTCAGTGAACCTCCATGCTTCTTGACTTACGCCTGTGCTCAAGTTATGTCATAAAGAGCGTTATTTTTACATAAACACCCCTCGAACAATAGAAGAGCTGGAAATTTTATTAGAGAGAATAGGGAGAAGAAGAGGGCGAGAGATGCAAAAATGATGAAAAATGGAAGAGCAAAAGATACAAAAGAGAGGAAGAGAGTAAACGAGAGATGGAGAGGTGAGAATATAGAATGGAAAAATAAAACATAATCTAACAACACTAACTCCACTTATGATTCCCAAAACATTGACACTGTTCGCCACATAAGTAAATTTGAGTCCATTCAATGTTTTAGTAAATACTTAGGTTTTGTTTTACAACTGAAGTAAATAGAGTTGTAGAGATTATTTCACCTGAATTTCGAAATAAAAATGCAAAATGTTACAGATATAAAAACAGTAACACAGTTAACTCTTGATTCTAAAACCTTTCACGGTTCCCAGGAAACTGGTTGTTATATTGAAGGAATCATTATTGTAAAAACCTTTTTCCAATTACATTTTTTTCATGTTTTCCCAAAAAAAGGGTTATTTCAAGAAGATGCTATTCAAGTGGTCTTAGAAATGAGAGTTGACTGTAACAGAATACCAACTAGTTTACAGACAGCTCACCAATAGTGCAGAACTCCTTGGNGCTATGTTTTACAACTGAAGTAAATAGAGTTGTAGAGATTATTTCACCTGAATTTCGAAATAAAAATGCAAAATGTTACAGATATAAAAACAGTAACACAGTTAACTCTTGATTCTAAAACCTTTCACGGTTCCCAGGAAACTGGTTGTTATATTGTAGGAATCATTATTGTAAAACCTTTTTCCAATTACATTTTTTTCATGTTTTCCCAAAAAAAAAGGGTTATTTCAAGAGGTTGCTATTCAAGGGTCCTTAGAAATGAGAGTTGACTGTAACAGAATACCAACTAGTTTACAGACAGCTCACCAATAGTGCAGAACTCCTTGGCTATATGCTGAGCCAACTTCTCACACCAGGCCTTGGTGGGGCAGAACACGAGCACCGAGTGTCCATTCAGCACCGTCTCCAGGCACAACCATATCACATGATCCTGGTCATTCTACAAGCACACACAAACACAACATACACATGACGTATGTTCTCAAAACTGAGCTGTCATTGCCACATAGCTATGTTTCAGTCAACCTCAAGTCAACTTCCAAGAGACCATTCTGTATGTACTAATTAAATTACTAAGTCTCATAACTCAAAGCCTCTTCAACATAAATACCAATTTTGTTTGAACATGAAGATGTGCACAAGATAAATAGCACATAATCTCACATTTAAAAAAAAATGGCACTGAAGAAATTCAGTACAGTATTTGTATGGAAGGTGATATACTATTAACAGTGGAACCTCTATGTATTAAACTCAGATGGATTGAAAGTCCACATCCATATAACATATTCTGTAGTCCCATTTTTTTATTAATATGCATTTCAAGACCACATTCAATAAAAGTCCACTTGTATTAAAATATTTTGTCAGTCCCCTGAGAAATTATGGATAGAGAACCCACTGTATTATGTAAGTTCCACATAAGCCAAAAAATTTCTGTAGGCAATAAATCTGTTAGATACAGTAATTTTAAATACCATAATTTTATTTTGGGCACTACAATGCCTGATTACACATTTTCAATATCTTTAATACCAGTTTATACTGTGGATTATTTCTGAATTTCTTCCAAAAACGTTTTTTCCTTGTATTAGGGAGCTAGACTTGGTGCCAGTTAAAGCTCTGTTTATGTAAGGTGATCATTTAAATAACACTATCTCATCTTGTTTCAGAATTCATTATAAACTGCACATCGTACACTGGAAACACTTTAAATTTGAGCACATAACCCTAGCAGTTTGAAAGGATTTTGCGCACGTTTTTTAACGCTATGTAAATGCAAAACAACACGGATAATCGACAACTGGTGCTATCAATAGCATTTTTACATTCTGCAACAGTTTCTCGTTCTATAGACTACCATTCTTCTTCTTCCTAGTTTCTTTACTGTATTTGTAGGTTGGCTACAATGAGAAACCATCTCATATCCTTATTCATTTTACATGTTTACTGCACTCGTAGGTTGGCGACAATGAAAACAAATCACACAATCTCTGACACTGTATTCAACACTCTATGGCAGTGTTATTGTAAATGGAATTTGAAATGAGGTTAGAGCCATGGCAGTATTTTGACGGGCATGATTATTATCAAAAACTATCGGCTGCGTGTTTGGTTAGATGAGCAGCGATTGCTGATTGCACAGCGACCACAGCACAGATTGGGGCCACTGTTGCACCCAGGGTGTCAGCCAGGACCATCACCAACTGTTTGCTGGACGTTTGGCTACGATCAAGGTAGCGCTCGCCCGGCTTCCTCTCACACCACATCACTGTGCAGTCCACCTCGGATGGTGTCGCGAATTACGCAACTGGAGGGATGAATAGCACGGAGTTGCATTTATTAATGAGAGCAGATTCTGCATTGGCACCAGTGATGGTCGTTTGCGAGTGCGGCATCGATCAGAAGAGCTGCAACAACCAGAGTGTATACAGCAGTGACATACAGGACCAATTCCTGGCATCATGGTCTGGGAGGCAATAGCCTACAATAAGGGAACACTGAACAGTGCACTCTACATCCAGAACATCATCCAACCTATTTTGTTGCCCTTCCTAAAATGCCAAGGAGATGTCCTCTTCCAGCATGACAATGCCAGTGCACACACGTCTCGTGTTACCCAATATGCTCTCAAAGGTGTTCATCAACTGCCCTGGCCAGCAAAATCACACAACCTGTCCTCCATTGAACATGTGTGGGACATGATGGGACGGTGTTTGTTGCGGTCTGCAATACCGCCAACAAACCTCCACCAATTGCAACAGGTGGAATTAGCGTGGAACACTATTCTGCATGATGACTTTGGACAATTTAAAGATTGTGTCTATGCATGACTGCATCATCGCTAAAGGTGGGTACACAAGTTACTGACGTTGTTCAAGATACACTGTAGCCTCTGTCCATAGGTGTATGACCCTGTGGTCGTTATCAAATACAGTGTACAACCTGTATAATTATTTAATAAAACTTCCATTCACGTGGGACCATTGCGTCCGGGTGTTCATTTTCCATTTTCCAACTGTGTAACATCCCTTTGCTCACACACACACACCAGTGGAAATGATGCTTAAAAGGAAGGCGAACGACCATAAGATAATATAAATACAATGTGGATTTTCTGTCTTGAAAAATTCTTGTTACTTTGCCATTCTAATCTAAACATGGCTATTTTGACTTTATGCTAATATTTTCTAAGACATTTTGCAACCACCCACACCAGCAAATCAGATTTTGAAGTCTAGATGATAATCAAGTCTGTAAAGCATTAGTTTTTTTATTTTGGTCCCTTGAAAAACTACCCGTTCAGGTTACAATGAATTTCTGTTTGACTTAGGTTTATATTAAAATTTTTGTTATTATGTTTTTCAGTTATAAAATGCTTTTCGGCAGGTTATTAAGATTATAAATTACTACCCATATGTAAATTTGTTAGATCAGTTTTGTAATGTGTACACGTGAAGTTTCCCCTGTGAAGTGAACATATACAGTGTTCCTGTCAGATTCATTATAAAGAAATGTTCTGTTGTATTTACGAGATCATTTGTAACATTTTCATGTTTAATTCTGTGACATATGTTTATTTTGAATCTTCCTGTTCATAACAACTATTTTATACCAACCCAAATGTGTAGCAAAGCACCCAAGCACAAATCATCAATTAGCCTACATTTTATTTTTTGAGGGGAACTACCATATATAATTGATTGTAACCCGACACCGAATGCAAGCCCATCCCTAACTTTTTAAACCCTCGGAAAAAGAAAATAATATGATACCAAATGCAAGCCAAATTTTCAACATCCGGCGTCTGCACACATTATCAGTTGAGAGAGCAAGTGGTCATTGATCATGCCAGAGTTTTAAAATCTGTTGACTGGTTTTTTTTTGCCTCTTCCGCCCCTGGAAGAGGAGAAAAGATTTGACAGCTAGTGCTGGCACTGTCTGTGTAAGGTAGGAAGAGTAGGGCAAAGAAAATTCTGGGTTGCATGTTGTGACAGTTGCATTTAAAGGGGATGGGGTGTTTGGAGCAAAAGGATGAGAATGCAGATGATGAATAAGTGTCTCAACAGATGGAAGGGGAGGGNGGGAGTGAGGGTGTGGAAGGGAGCATGAAGTGGAGTTGGTTTTACTGGAGGGCAGACGGTGGAAGGAGCTTGGAGTGTTGTGGGTTTGGCTGGAGTGGTGGAGGGAGGAAGAGAGCTTGAAGGGGTGTGGACCATGGACATGCCTAGGGGTGGGAGAAGGAAGGAAGCAGAGCTGTGTGGGCATGGCTAGGGGTGGGAAGAGGGGCACAGAGACTAATGGAGCAGAGGGTGTGAGTGTGGCATGGCGTGGGGAGGGGAAGACAGTAAGGAGGAAGAGAGCAGCCAGTGGCATAGTGGACTAGACACAACTGCCACCGCCGCCACCTAGTTAGAGATCAGACCCAGCCAAGTGTAAGGGAGTGTGCTTTACACAAAAACTGCATGTTTTTATGAACTGGGACCACTTTTATTATATTTGTACTAGGGCTGCATTGGTACTTATAAATTACATTGTCCATTTTAGCAGCCTGTTTTATATATACTTGCTAAAAACTGTGTGTAATAATGCCTGTCTCAATTCTAAGCCGAGGCATGATTTTGGAGGATTCAAATTGATAAAAAAAGGTTGGCCTACAATGTGGTAGATACGGTAGGTTTTCAGAGGAAATATTCTCCCAGTAACATTAATCTTGTTTACTGCAGAACCAATGCACATATAAAAACAATCCACCATTTTTTTTATTTCAAGCCTATCACTTGACTCTCAACAGCAACAAAATATGTAAACAATCTTACGCATGCTTACTGTTTTCTGAATTTTCACAATTAAGTATTTACATAAATATAGACCTTTTTTCCCTTCTTCTTCTTCACCATCTTCTTCTTCTTCTCCACTTGAACTTACATGGTTAGTTGTATTAGTCTATATACTTGTTGGACACTGTAAAATGAAATAAGTAATAATTTGCTTTTAATTGCTGCGCTTCACCAATACCATTGTTGGATATTATAGTAAATTAAATACAAGCAGAAAGCTTTTTCATACATCTGCAGCACATCGGTGAATCGGCATGACAGAATCGGCACATCAGTAATTCAGCACATTGCCAAAATGTTGTGAATCGGCACAGATCTACT
Source organism: Clitarchus hookeri (assembly GCA_002778355.1). Lineage (NCBI taxonomy): Eukaryota > Metazoa > Arthropoda > Insecta > Phasmatodea > Phasmatidae > Clitarchus > Clitarchus hookeri. The sequence continues at coordinate 495,834 of NQII01000856.1, read as the reverse complement.
TATTTTCTAGACTTTTATTCCTACTCATTTAAAGATGTTCATTTAAAATGTTGTTCCATAGTTATTAGAGCTGGACCATTACTAATCATGATAATTAGTAGTTTTTATGAATGGTTGTTTAATATGGCGGCNTAATTAGTAGTTTTTATGAATGGTTGTTTAATATGGCGGCAAATAAACTATCAGAGCCCCGCAGTCGTATGTTAAAGAATAACTCGTTTAGAAATGTGATAAAAAAAACTGTTATTAAGAAAAACCATTACACACACATTTATTTCCACTGGAGCATTTCAAGAAAGAGGAGGTATTTGGTTTCTATAGTTTGCAGGCAAGAAATAGGCATATAGGCCTAAACAGTTATGTAACCGCGGTTGTGCACTACCATCGCTTTTATTCAGATACCACATGGGCCCGTATGATGAGCACATACCTTTTTTGGTAAGTGTTTTATTTCCGCAAACACATTCAAAAGTATACAATTACAGTACATTGATGAAAGCATAAGACAACGACATGGTAGACACGAATAATACCAACATGGCGTCGCGTCACAGCTGTGCTGGAACGCGAACTAACGGCGCTAGTAGTATTGAAAGTCTGTTCTCCAAGAATTTGCAATGAAACTTTTGCATTTACAAAGAGTTTCATCTACTATGATTAAACTAATGGTAAACAAATCCCATTACCAAATCATGACAGTGGTAGCAAGAAATTGCAAACACGTGCAAACAGTTTGCATTACATTAGTAAATAACACTACAACCGCATGCACCAAACCTCAGCGTTTGCACAATCTACTACCAATTCAACCAAGAAGATGCACCTATTTAAACTTATGGCTTCACCCACTACGCAAACAATGATGATCACTGAAAAGAAAAGAGTACAACCACTGAAAATAAAAATGCTACACCGAGGAAATAGTTTCCTTTCCCAGAACTTTGAAATATTTTCTGGCGACCAAAATATATCTATTCTTCCCTGTCGCAATGATGCATGCAAATTATCAGGGTATTGTCACAATGTCAGTCTCGTAACTTCATACTTCACACAAAAATTGGTTTTATTTATATATATATTAGTGATGCAATGAATATTCGCATTCGCATTCGCGAATATTCGCATGTTTTTGAACATTTGCATTCGCATTCGCAAAAATGATGGCAATATTTTGTGAATGTATTTGGCAATGAAAAATGAAAATGTTTACTAAATAATAATGCAACTGCTATGAATAAGACATTTTTATTTATTAATGTTATTTTATGATACATTTCATTTGGCAACACTGAGCTTCGTCACAACTCCGTGGCGGACTCGAGACCATGGAGGGATGTCGGTTACTTATGTCTGTTAATTGCTCATTAAATCCATCAGTGTTCAACAAAGTGTTGTTTGCTTTACTTCTATTATTCTAACAATTAACATATTTTTTTATGTATAAGAGTGTATTTGAATGATATTTGGGAAACAGCCTTGTAGTTATTCACTAGATTACATAACAGAAACACACTCTTGATATTCTTTTATTCTTATTTACCTAAGCAAAATCAAATTAAGGCAGGTAATTTCTTAAAACTTCTAAACTATATTATAACACAACTGTATGATCAAATACCATTGAACTGCTTTACCACAAAACAATGGAATAAGATATAACCCAACCTTTTTAATTATACAAATCAACTTTAAATGAGATTTTTTGTAAAAACACTTAACAATATGCATTTATGCAACCTAAAGGGTATCTTATTCAAATATGTGAGATCTTTTAATGAACTAGTAATCATGTTAAATTGCAAATCAAATCGACTTCTTATGAATAAAGTTAAAAATATATTGTGAAGAAAAACAAACAATATAATAATCTTCTTTTCAATTAAAACAAATATGTTCTTAACATTTTGTTAATTTTAACTTTGGTACTAATACTAACTCACTAATTATGTAATTTTTAAGATATCCATTAAACATTACTTCTTGAAATCGAAAAATAAAACTATGAAAAATTGTTTATATCTAAGCACAATTAAGTGAAACACTTAGTAATTAAATAAGAGTAGAGGAATATTAAACTTCAGAAATAGAAGTTTTGATGCCTTTTCTCCTTGCAGCCTATTTCGGTGGGGTGTGTAAAGAAGACCAGCCCCACTAAAGACCCTTTCGCTAGGCACACTAGTGGGTGGTGTTACTAAATATTGCCTGGCTATGGGAGAAATAATACCATACTTCTTATTATTTACCGCCCACCATGTAAGTGGATCTACATCATTTTCCACACGTTTATCTAATAAATATTCATTGATGGTTATTTTTTATCAAAACTTCTATAGGGTTCGTACATTAATTTTCTTCTTCTTCACTTACGCTGGAATCCATCAGCAATTTCATGGTGTCTCTTAAAGATATAGAATTCTCTGTCAGACTGGCACTGGAACCAGATGTTTCAATCCGATGAGTAGTCATTCTGGCACGCTTAGGATTTGAACAAGACGATAGGCTTGATTCANGCACGCTTAGAATTTGAACAAGACGATAGGCTTGATTCATCGTTTCCAATTGACTCTAAAATATTTTTCACAACTTGATCTCTGGTTGAAGAATTTTTGAAAAATTATAATTTGTATCTCGGGTCAATAAAAGTTGCCTTAGCAAACAATAAGTCATTTTCCAAATGGGAAAATCTGTGACACAGTTCTTGTTTAAGAACTAAAATCGTATTCCCAACGCATTCGTCGGTCACATCAAATTTGACAAGCACCAAAACTGTCGCTTGGTAGAAAGTGTTTATACTGGTGTCTAAAGGGCCAATTTACTACTTAAGTAAACACAGGGCGATTGGAGTTCAAAAAACAATCTAGTTTTATTATTCCTTTAACAGGTTCATCGACATACAAGTTCCCTAGACAACTCCCTCCCGTTTAGGTACGTGGATTACTT
>NQII01000856.1:456189-491897 GCA_002778355.1 Clitarchus hookeri | reverse complement strand
GCTCGATCCCTGGACGTGCAGTTCTCTCCTCGTCGCTCGTCGTTCCTCGTATCTGACTCTCTCGTGACTCCGGCGTAACTCCCGACTCCGTCGTAACTCCGTCGGAACTGTCTTGTCACTGCTGCTCCGTCGTAAACATCTCGTAACTCTCGCGTAACTCACCTTAACTGTCCTTTTACCCTCTCGTGTTTGCGGTGGGATAGGGGTAGGCGGGGTGCACTGTTTTTCCCCGATTTGTAATTTCTTGTGGCGAGGGGCGATAATATACCCGGGACTCCCCGCGTTCGCAGTGTCACGTCGTGTCTCAGGCAACATGACAGGTGCAGTTGGTTCGAGCTCGGGGATTCCTCTGGTCGTTAGGCCATCGGTTTACGGCGTGGGTAAGAATAGTGTCACCACTACTGGTTGGTATGAGCGGTACGCGTCAAGGTAACCTCAAACTAAATCTTTACGAAAACATTATTAGCAGCTAACTTCATTCAGTAAGCCAGCAATCACGATTTGTNGTCTACTCTCGGTTTGAACATGGCCGCCCGGCCGGCCAGTTCTAAACGCGCTGTAAAATTTGAGTTCGTAGGCGCACGCTTTTGGCACCATATTTGAAAAATCAACATTCGCATTCGCATTCCATTGTTTATTAATGGTTACATATTGCAGCATATTTTTTGTCGGATCTTCTACAGATTATATACTGCACTTGAAGATGAAAGTATTATTTGTGGGGAATCGTTTGTTGTGTGATCAGTGAACTTACATTTATCTCTGTTATGTATAACGGAAATGAAATGTTTACTGGTAGCTACTCGACTTCGAAACTATTTGTATGTTACTCTAAAATTGTACTATTCAATTCAAAAATATTCAAACATCAAAATCCACTATTCGCACACCCCTAGTGATAATGTAAAATACACTCACAGGAATGGAGAGCGTGGGTCGCACTTCATACATGCGACACAGGGAGCTGTCGTAGACGGTGGAGCCCACCTTGAGAAACTCCTGCAAGGGGACAGGGCGGAAGTCAGTCTGGTAGACCTCCGCATCCAGCCACTGAGCCAACAGAGACAGGTTGGGCAACGTGGCGGACATCCCCACCAACTGCACTCTCACCGCAGCATCCCTGAAAGCCACAGAGACACTGCAGCATCCCTCGAGTAACAGAAAGCCAGATACAAGTTACAGTTCACATTGCACAAAAACTTCACACAATCAAGACTATTGAAATACTGCAAGCAACAATTGATTATTAAAACATTCACTGCTAGATAAAAAATAAAATGGGATGTACAAAGACATACAGATCTACAAAACAAACATAAAAACCTAACAATCTCAGGACTGAGTCATGCCGTATTTTCTCTTCATGAAGGTAACAATCATAATTAGTGCTGATTTTCTGCATTGTTTTAGTACCTGCTCTTCCGCTCCATGTGTTTTTTTTAACTCCCATTATTAATAAACCTAAAATAACTTCCTAATTTACAACTCCTGTGCCTCACATTTTTTTCCAGTGCTTGTTTAACAATACTAAAACAATAATGGCATTTCCTAAGAATGGTATACCCATATTTATTATTCATCGTTCATCAGGTGCCATTTTTACCAGAATACAGAATGACCTCAAAAGTAAGACCACCTCCACATTTTTACTCTGGTCTAAAAGAAAACTTAATTTCCCACAGATTATTATGACATGTTATTTTAAAGGATTTTTATTTTGGCACAACAAAGGTTAATCATATGTATCCACTGAGTTCATATGAGAACTTAAAAGAACTATGAATATTAGTCTATTCAGAAAGCATAAGTCCAACTATGAGATCAAAAATTATAGCAGTGTTTGGCTAAAAAATATTAAAATGAATAACTTCTAGCCAAATTCTACCCAGTTGTCAATAATAGCATGAGCTATAACTTAAATGTATTAAACCAAATAAAGTTTGATTTTCTTTGTTTATTCTAATTACAAAGCATAGTATGTTAGGTTTTTTTTTTTAATTTTGTTACGTTACTACTACCAAAATAAGAATACTGACGTCAACATTTTTAGTTTTCACTACCCAGCTAACCAACCACCTCAATCCGCATCACTTCCATAATCTAGAAATACCACGAAAGTATACTGGGATCCCAGAATAACCAGCTGATTGATCCCTTCGCCTGGACAACCGGCAGATCGGGAACCAGCCCAACCCCTTCCGCAACCAACACCCGGTTCTAGGAAACCCACGACACCTGTGGACCATGCCACTGAAGGCACCTTGCAAACCAGGGATATCCACACAGGAAGGGGCTCCACCAACCACAGAAAAGAGATCAGATTTCATACCAGGTTTGGTAACAGAACCTGTCCTATTTACTTGGCAGATTGCATATCAGCTGTCACACCTGACAACACATTGCAGTTTCAGAGCGTAGGGTGTTCCATGCGGCCACTACTCGAAACAATCATGGCGAGACTGAAGCACGGACAGACAGCTACAACAGTTATGCCGATTCTATACGAGAATATTGTGAAATCAAGATTTTCAATTCATCTGGCCATCATTTCTGAACAGTTCATTAGTATGCACAACCTAATGAACACTGTGCTATAAATAAATGTTAAATATTGCAGAGCTGTGCCAATTCGAATCAGCTTCTTCCAAATTAGCTGACAACTACTGAATTAGCACTTCTACCAATGTGTGAACTGCAGATAATTTTCGGCCGATTTGACAAAAATAAAATGTTACAGGTAGTTCCAAGTTATTCTTCAGTGTATATGTATATTATGTGTGTGTAAAATTTACATATATATATATAAAACAAGACTTGTCTTTGTAAATATTGAATTGAAACTTCCGCCATGTAACGAAGCCAGCGAACTTGACATTGACAAGGCACAGAGTCTTAAGGAAAAGGAAAGAAGCAGGAAAGTTTTCACAGCCGTGCCCATTAACAAAAGGGATAGTGAGGAGATCAGAAGATTGTAACCAACCATTAGAAGATAAACATTATATGGATTTTGTGTCTCAAAAAAATTCTTGTAACGCTGCCTTTCTTTTCTTAATGCAGATGACTATTTTAAGTTTATCAACTACAGAATATAAGTTTTAGTCTACTTTCCAGAAGAAAGATAGGCTTATGCCATCACCCCAGAGTCTGTGTGTGTAATGAATGCATGTCCCATCCAAACCTGTGAAACTAATTTCACCAAATTCGGTTCACATATAGTATTAAGTAAGCACACAGTCATTCTATGCTGGGTACTGGGTACTTATTTTCAAAATGGTAGCAATTTTAATGCAGTAAACCACTTTCTTTTTCTTTCTTTTTTTTCCCACTTTTCAAGGGGACAAAGTAAAAAGTGTCTGAATTGAGGGAAAGCTTTAAAATTAATCCAAATTACGTACCTTGTCTCTGTTGTTATTTGTTCTCTTCTTTAATACACATATCCTAAGGGTAAAATTCAATAAAAAACATAAATAAGTAACTAATATAGATATTACAGAAATGTCTTTGCTAAATCATGTTTTCTCTCAATAATTACGACTTAAAATGTACGACTTAACATCAAAATAATTACAAAAAGAAGATTGCAAAAGAGTTAACACAAGAAACTTAAATTGATTATGAACTATACTATTCCGGACAGTGAAAACCTTCACTGTCCAATCAAGAAGCAGTTGTACACATTTTTAAACACCAATGGTGGATTCGCAACATTGGCACCAAAATAACCACTCAAAACAAATCAAGTTCTCTTAATTTCCATTCTTTTGCATATTAACATTTTTTATTTCCCGTATTTACAGTTTTTTGCTGTACATTCATCCTATGTAGCATTTTTTGCAATCATGTTTCAGTTTTTAAGCATACCGACAAGAATTTATAGTTCTTATGGCAGATCAATGCAAGTTCCCGCAACATTTTTCCATCATTATTATAAAAAAACTAAAACTCTTCCAAAACTTAATTCCCGAAGCCGCTATGTTTACAATGCTGAAGGTTATTTCCATAGATACCAACACGTGAAATATTACAAACATACCAACACGGGGTGCCATTTTGCTTTCAGTGTTCATTGTGCTCTGATTGCAGTCTGATCATGGAATACACTATTCCAAGTTGTGGTAGTGTGAAGTTTCATAAACTCGTTATTACTATCTTTGGCATTGGCAACAGTATCGACACTGTTTATGTTTTATAAATTATGTAAAAAGCGGGAACAACAAAATTTCTGTAACATAATTTGTGGGAAAGTAACGAGTTAAACTTATTGGAGAATAAAAGGGACCTGTACAAAAATGTGCAAAAAAGGGGAAAAAGTAAATACTGGGGACGTAAAAAGGGGATACTACTGTATAAATGGCGTTATGTTATATCTCCGGAACAATTCAAACTAATTAAACCAAATTTTGTACGTTGACAGTGCATGAAGGAAACAGTGAATTTAGACAGTAACAGTGTTATTAATCTGCCATTTTGAAAGATAGTGCGATATGAAAAATATTAAGCGTTTACGCATTATTTCTTGGAAACTACACAACCAATTCATACCTAACTACGCATATAAGTAATAACATTGTAGGTCATGTTAATGTAAGCAATTAAAATAGGTAAAGGTGGACTCGCAACCATTAGTCGCATCTGTCAGTCGCCCGGCCGTCCAGCAGTCAAGTGATCTTCAACCAATTGCAGGGCAACTTTTTTTTCTATCTGTCAATCTGTCAAATATTTCTCAAACTTTAACTTTCGACAGACTGACGGATGGGCCACTGCCTTCTGACGACATTATGTAGACGCAAATATGCGCTTTGAAGTAGAATGCAAGCCGGTGGATCTGTAAATATATCTGTGGTGGTAATTTCAGGAATTTAAAATGTAAACAATAATTCAGTATACATTCTTATCACGTAAAAAAAATTATCTCCCTAAAATGTTTCTCTCTTGAAAATTTATTACCAACCAAAATATACCTCCAACTAAAGAAAATCACACTGTTAAGTTGTCAGACTGAAATTTTGCCGTACAGAAGGATTGACGGTCAACGGATTGTTGTGATTCGCTTTAAACCGACGGACGAAAACACAGACGAATGACTGACTGATGGACGGACAACTAACGGGTGCGACGGATGGTTGTGAGCCAAACTTAAGGCACTAATTAATAAAATGGCAGACATATAAAAATTGTAAGTTAATTTGCTGTATTTACCATACTGTTTCAAGACACCAAAGGGGAAAATCCAAATTCATGAGGGATAAAGGATTTAATAAAAATACAACTAACTTTAATTTTTAATTTATTCACACAGCTATTATTTACAACATTTAACTAGCTATCTACACTATTACTCTTGTTATTCTGAGTGAGCACAATATTTAATGTCTATCTCAATTCTAATTAAAGACATTATCAATATCTTTGTATTAGTTACAGTCACTTAATTCTAGGAGTGTGCAAATATTTGAAAATTTGAATAGTTGTGAATAGTAATTTACGAATTATCCACATTTGAACTTCAAATATCTTATGCAAAAATTGTGAATAATTTAAACTCCCTTTTTGAGTGGTTTTAGAGCTGTGCTGGCCTTTATGAACTTTGAAAGTTTTCCTATGTAATGAAGCATATCTTGAAAGGACAGCCTCAGTGAAAAAGATGCTCAACTTCCATTGTTTTTTAAACAAAGTTTGTAGATTTTATCCCAAGCTCCACCCTGCTGCTGAGATAACAATCTACCAGCTTGACAGTGACGAAGAGGGCCAGAGGGAGCAGAAGTAGCAAGGGGAGGAAGGGATTGTTTTTACAGCTGTGCCCAGCGCCCATTAAGATGAGAGGGTAAAGAGGACTTTCTATATCTATCTATCTATATATATATATCTATCTATCTCTCTCTCTCTCTCTCTCTCTCTAGTGTTCGGCGAGCAAGACGTCATCCCTGTGTCACAGTTAGGGCACCTGTTAAACAGCAGGCTGTGGAAACCATAGTGTGGAGGTGTCGAGCCAATCCTCCTAGCCAGTGTTGTGGAGATCAAAGACAAAGCCACCCATGGTCTGAGTCTGAAGGGAAGGGACTTTCTGGAATACAGAGTCTAAGCATGATAGGTGCACTTCAAATGTCCTTCCTATCACCATGCTATCTTCTAAGTAAACCTGACAGGTATCTAAAGCGAAGACTTTTTCCATCAGGGTTCAAAGCTAGCAGGGACATTATACAGTCCAAAAGGCTTATCTTTGAACTGCCAAGGTCCTTTTCCTTGGACAAAAAGGCAGTCTTCTCTTGGTCCTCTAGGGCCACCTCACACTGCCAGTACTTACTCTTCATGACCAAAGTGGAAAACAATTACGAACCCGCTAGGCTGTTCAGTGTGTCGTCTATCCCTGGAAGTGGATAAGAGTATTTCTTTGTCAAATTATTAAGTTGGTGATAATCCACACAAACTCTCAGAGAGCCACTTTCATACAATAGGGGGAAAACCAAGAACTAACTGATGGTTCTATCACATCTAACTACTTCATTTCCTGTAGAATTCCCTCTTCTTCATGCAAAAGTAGTGGCAGTCATCATGGTGGCTGCTTTATGGACCGGGCATTTCCTGCATCTATCTGGTGGCAGGCCACATTAGTCCTTCCAAGGTTTTTTGGCCCACACGAAGAGGCATCCCTATTTCTCTGCAGTTATTCAGAGATAGCCTTCTGCTGTCACCAGATGAGGTTTTCTCTTGTTCTTGTTGGCAGGTCCTCCAGTATTTCTAGTAGAGGACATTCAATTTGTTTTACTCAGAAGCTTCTGGAACATTTGGAAGTAACTGTGTGACCTGCTTGCAAACACCTATTACGGCTCCCTCCTCAAGACGAACTGCAATATCAGGCAAATTAATCATTCTACCTGGCAAATTGTCAGAATTTGAAGATAATGTCCTTGCTGCAATGACACTTCCTGGCAAGATGCCACCTTTCTCTGCTGGCTCAATTAGAACCAAAGTCTCATAAATTTTCCTTGGCATCTGCCTGCAATGACAATTGCACTAGAAGCAGGTAGCACAGTGAGTTGACAACAGACTACTAAGCAGCTCATTGGCAAGGACAAATCCTGACATACTGACACCACCAAATCGGTACTGCCTACCCGTAGCACACCGAGTCCAGTATCAATACACCACCCCAGCCTACGTAGTACGTTAAGCCACAAAAGACACTCATCCTCTATTTCTACTATGTAGATATCATGCTCTAGGCTAAGGTCACCCAGCTTCAAGTTCACCCTTCTCTTGCCTCTAGCTGGTGTGGTCTCACCTTTTACTGTAGTCAAATAGCACTGTTCCATACTGTTTATGGCGATCACTGAGGGGAAGACCCTAGGATGTCTGGTCGCCGTAGTGTCAATGACCATCTGGCAAGGACCATCTTTCAGGCTCCCCTCAACCAATATATGAGGGTCATTCGGAAAGTAAGGTCCGATTTCGTATAAAACATAAACCATCACAGATTTTTTCAAAAAACTTTTTTTATTTAATTCCTTACATGTTTCTCTATTTTCCTACATAGTTTCCATATTTGTTTAAACATTTGTCATAACGTTCTACAAGCTTTTGTATGCCTAAGTCATAGACGTCTGCCGTCTGTGAGGATAACCAGTCTGTAACTGCTTCTTTGATGCCTCGTCCTCAGTGACAATCTTCTCTAAAAATTGATCACCTTCCTTATGATATTGGTCAAAAAAATCAAGAGCACAAGCCATTCTTATCATTTTGTGTTCCTCAGTAAGCAGCCTGGGAACCCAATGTGCGCACAATTTGTGAAATTGCAAATTTTCAGAGACAATTTTGTGCAAAGTTGTTCTACCTACATTTGGAAATTCCAATGCTAAAGTTGAAATTGTGAATCGTCTGCCTTCACGAATCTTTTCGTCCACGGCTTTGACCAAATATTATGTGATCACTGATGGTCGGCCTGATCGCGGTTCATCATGGACATTTTCCCGTCCGTCCTTGAAAGCTCTCACCCACTTATGCACTTTGTTGTCACTCATCGCATTGGGGCCATACACTTGACTTATCTGTCGATGAACTTCCGCTGCTGAAATGTTCCTTGCTGTCAAAAACCGAATCACTGACCATATTTCACAGTCTGCGGGCTGATCAATTGTTTTAAACATTGTAATGACGCAGTATGCTTAAATTTTCGGGACACGGGTGTAAAATTCGTTTGTGTGTATTTAGCTTTGGAAAGCTTTGTAATATTTTGTCAGGTTTCAAGTTAAAGCCGCGGTGGCTAGTTTCCCGTGTTTGTTTGTCGAGCAGACGTGTGGACATCTGCTGTTTACGTTGTAACAGGAGTCCGTTTACCGTCTAGTTTCGAAAGTTGTTGTTTTGGTTATGCGGCCGTTGCGGGTACAATAACATGTTGTGAGCGCGGGACACTGCTACTGGCAGATGCCGGAGGCCATGCGCTTATCTTAGGAGAAGGGGGAGATAGGCCTGCCTAATATATACTGGTGGTGCCTATCGCCTGGGGAAAAAGTCACCAACCGTCGAAGACAATGCGTCGGGCGTGAGAAGACGCACCAGCCCGAAAGGGCGTGGGTCGTTAGGGTGCCAGGAGGGAACGAACATCCCTCCTGCCTCAGTAACTTAGTCGTGCGATGTAAGTTTGAGACATTAATAAACCGTAAACTACTGTGGTGCTGTTTTCTGCACTGGTATAACTGATTATGAAAGTTCGTACTCTGTAAACTGGAAAGTCGCCTGTGCACTGTGAAACTTCAATGATAAATAAAGTATAAAGCAAACTAATCTAGAACTTCTTCTTTTTAATTAATCGGCGTCACCTGGTACTGAGTCTCGTTTCCTACCTATGAGCAAGCCGTGGCAATGTAAACATTCGGCAGGGTAATACTTCCGAAACGTTACAAGATGGCGCCCAACTGTGCGGCTGCATTATTATAAATAAGGTAGTAAATAAGACGGAACATTACAATATGGCGCCCAACGGTGAGGCGGTAATATAATAAACATCGGCCAGGTAACGGCCTGCAACATTACAACATTTTGAACTGACACTGTAAACAGCACACTGCAACAATGCCAATGCAAATGGTGTCGTTTGAAGAGGCAAGGCATGCCGGGAGTCGGTGCGCATGCGTGTTACAATGTTCCCGCGACATTCGATTAGCTACGGCGATTCGGACCTTACTTTCCGAATGACCCTCGTATCCTCCAAATCCTGTTTCACCACACGTACCTGTAAGAACACTGGCTTTCGCTCTAGCAATCACTGACCTTCACCAGCCAAAATGGGTGTTTACCATTTTAGAATGTATTGTACTCTCACCTGTCTCTTGCTGCCACTTTTTCCCACAGCTGCTTCTGCTGCTGTTATGGGCAGTAGTCTCTCAGGTGCCCCAGCTGTCCACATGACCAACACACTGTTTGGTTGGGGGGCTGTGAATATCTGTAGCACGGACCATGGAAGTGATGTCCCTCATGGTCGTTTGCATCTCCTTCGATGTCTTCTAGATGCCATCATAATCCTCTTTGTTCAGCATCACTGTCCAAATCGAACGTCAGGGTGCGGAACCCTGTCAGGTTGACTTCACCTACAGTGCTTGGGCCACAGCCTACTGCATGGTGTGGTGTGCAGCCAGATGTACTGCTTGCCGTACCTCTTGTGTTGGCAATGGCATTGATGAAGAAGCCCACAGCGATGATGTTGCGTGCCTCCTTGGGGCACCCTTCCAGATATTGGGACGGCTGCACATTGTCTTGCCATAGCTTCTGCAGTGTGCAGCTTGTAATGACGCAATATTCTTAATTTTTCGGGACTTGGGTGTAAAATTCTTTTGTGTGTATAAAGCTTTGGAAAGCGTCGTAATAATTTTATCGGGTTCAAGTTTAAAGCAGTGGTGGCTCGTTTCCCGTGTTTATCAGGCAGATGTGTGCGTTTGTAGGTTAATGGGCGGACGTCTGCTGTTTACGTTTTATCAGTAGTCCTGTTACAGTTTTCGTTTCAAACTTTGGTTTTTTGGGAAGCGTCAGCATTAATTAGATTAGTTCGTTTCTGTGGATCAGGCCACGTCGACAAGTTTAGTTCCTTTGGCACATTTTCAGGCAACGTCAACAAGTTTTTGTTGTACGAGAGGTTAGTTTATCTGGATCAGGCGACGTCGACAAGTTCGTTTATGTTGACGGCGCAGGAGTAGTTTGTGCAGTCAGTTACGATAACGTTGTGGAGAGCGTGCGTGGCCAGGCCGTTATCTCAGGAGAGGGGGGTGATAGACAGCACAAAAAAGGGCGTCTGTCTGTCGCCCTTAGAGCAGTCTTATTCAAGTCAGTCGTCGGAAGCAGGTACTTCGGGGCAGTCGCCCGTGAGGGCAGGTCAGAACAGTAGTCGTCGTAGTACAATGATAGTCGAGGTCGCGTCGTGTGTGACGTGAACCCCCACATCGGCCTCTAAGACTTTATTATTTTATTTCTCTGTGGGTGTGGGAGGTAGCCGCATATGATATTTATTTTTATGCAAGTTTTGAGACAATAACCGGTAAACTACTGTAGCGCTGTGTCTGTACTTTTATATTTATCTCAAGAGAGGTTCGTACTCTGCATACTAAATTTCCATCTGTGAACTGTGGGGCTGAATGTTAAATAAATATATATATATCAAACTAATCTGGGACTTCTTTCTTATGTAACTAGCGTTCAATTTACTGAGTCTCTTGTTTCTACCTCTGAGCAAGCCGTGGCATTATTATAAATAACACGTGTAACAAGTGCCGAACGTTAACAACATGGCGCCCACCTTTGAAGCTGCAGTAATATGAAATATTAGCTTAACGAGAATACGGGCGGAACTTTACAAGCTTCGTAGTTGGTCTTGGTGGGCATGTCGCAGGTATCGGTTACCAAAACGTAGCTCCAAGGCCGACACCATTTTGAGGTACTCCAGTCACTGTCGTTTAAGCAATGTTTGTAGTAAGCTCAGTACAGAGGCGAGGTAGTAAGCCTTCTGTTCGTCTGACCAATCATTCAGGGTGACGACTATTTCACACTGATGTTTGTACTCCCGCCAAGAGGTCTTGCCATCATAAGAGGCAGACTTAATTGCAACCCCTTTTCCCACTCATGGTCGCGCAACACCAATGCCGAAGAGATTCAGACTATCCTCCGAGTTTGTTGTGTTGGATAAGATTTGCACTGCTTCCCCACTTTTCTCGGCTGCAGGTGTGGTGGTAGTAGAACTCCGCTGCTGAAAAAATTCCTGGTATTCCTTATTCAATGTACCTATTTCCTGTTTTATTTCATCTTTGACACTGTCCATTCTTTCACTTACAATGTTCACTTTTTTATTTACGCTGTCATTTCTCTTATTCACTCTCTCACTAAAGCCTTCTATCTTTCTATGTACATTTTAATTTACTGTGTCTATTTTTTTAAGTACTAATTCACTCGTATTAGTTAAATGGCTACAGTATTTACACTACAAATTTTGGTATTTACATCTCTCAAACAATTTTAACTTGCACTCACTTGGCTACTTAAACATTCACTACGATGGTTGTACAGAAGTTTTCATATTTTGGCCTACAAGTATCACCATTAAATCAATGTTCTTAATATCACTCATATCTAGCTTATGATTTACAATTAATCAATTAATAATTATATCCATCCTACTTCTGATAGCAGTGTTACAAGATAAGAGGGACGTATCTGTGTTCATGAGGGATGGAGGTCTTAATAAAAGTAAAAGATGTATAGTTATCATTCCAAATGTCTTACACTCACGCATCCTGTTCAATAGTCCTGCTCGTCAGTCTCACTCTCCAATGTACCAATGCTCACAGTCTCTAGACTTCACTCACACTGTTCACTCTCATCACCACTTGTTGCTTCACTGGCTTATCTCTTCACTGTCTTTGCACACCTGGCTCTTAACCCCATGCAATGCTTCAAACATTAGACTGTCTGCTCGGAAGCCTGTCGCAACTTAAATAATCTCGCTGGCTCGATCCAGAAGGTTCCCCGCACCCTAAGTCACGCTGAGAGGTGGGGGCAATAACCAGAAAATTCTTGCAACGATAACCCCAGAATTCAATCTTTTCAACAGAAGGAGGAACAAGTCCAGACAGGCATATCGCGACAGCAACACTACTTTGTAAATCACAGCGCACCCCTCGGGTTACCACTTGGCCCTTAACACAATCCTTCACTCACTCAGGCGAGACAGGACAAGGGAAGCGATAAAGATCAGCTACATGTAACAATATAAAATTATATTTATTCACATGGTGCTTACAAAATGACGGGCAAAAGAGGCACTGTAGACACATTTGATGGTTGTAATATATACTGCCAGCATGCAAAGTTGAAATTCATTACTCATTTTTGCAGATATAGCATACAAAACTAAAATGTTTATTTCAATGCCATTTTGAAAAAAAATGTCTGACTCACTTAAAGCAAACCAGTTTACACAGCCCACCATAGAACTACTTGTTTTTTTTTTCTCCAAATATGGTAGGAATGCGTTCATTTTCTTTTTAGATATATGTCTTGCAAATTTTTTAATTTGGTGGTATCTTACAAAATGGTGAATAAAAGAGACTATGTATTGGCACATTTAATGAATGTCATACACTTTCAACATACCTTGTTTCGTCAAATAGTCAAACAGTATGAAGGGTATAGCACATTAACTAAAATATTTATATGGGCACAATTGTCCACTTACATCGGAAATGTTTACATGACCTACCATAGCACATATTACATACATGCCAAGCTTGGAAGTGTTGTTTAAGTAATTTCTGAAGTATAACATAAAAGCTACAATGTTTTTAAAGTAGTGTTATCTTCTAAATTGGCTGACCAGTAACAATAACCCTTTCTTTATTCAATGACTACATAATGCTTTATTAACATACTGAATTTGGTTTAAATTGGTTATGTAATTTGACGCATGCTGCATACTGCTTAGTCATAAGCGCCGCTGTCATACCTCCACCATCTTAAACCAGCATCCCCAATCTAGGGCCCCAGGATTGGCGTTTACCACAAGGCCGGCCGGCCCGGAAACGGACAGACAATCGAGACACGTGGGAGGGCAAGCGGCGGCTAGAATATCGACGACGCACCCTGAATGAGATACGTGGGAAGGCGGGCGGCGCCTGCAAGCGCCTATAGTCAAGACACGTGAGAAAAGGCTGACAGTGACGGGCATCGCGCGGCCCCCCCTCCCCCGAGTAAAATGTGTGAGAAAATGGACACGTGGGGAGAAAAAAATGTAGAGGCAAGCTAGCGATTCGCCGACGAGAGGATCTCCGGGATNTTTTTTAATTTGGTGGTATCTTACAAAATGGTGAATAAAAGAGACTATGTATTGGCACATTTGATGAATGTCGTACACTTTCAACATACCTTGTTTCGTCAAATAGTCAAACAGTATGGAGGGTATAGGACATTAACTAAAATATTTATATGGGCACAATTGTCCACTTACATCGGAAATGTTTACATGACCTACCATAGCACATATTACATACATGCCAAGCTTGGAAGTGTTGTTTAAGTAATTTCTGAAGTATAACATAAAAGCTACAATGTTTTTTAAGTAGTGTTATCTTCTAAATTGGCTGACCAGTAACAATAACCCTTTCTTTATTCAATGACTACATAATGCTTTATTAACATACTGAATTTGGTTTAAATTGGTTATGTAATTTGACGCATGCTGCATACTGCTTAGTCATAAGCGCCGCTGTCATACCTCCACCATCTTAAACCAGCATCCCCAATCTAGGGCCCCAGGATTGGCGTTTACCACAAGGCCGGCCGGCCCGGAAACGGACAGACAATCGAGACACGTGGGAGGGCAAGCGGCGGCTAGAATATCGACGACGCACCCTGAATGAGATACGTGGGAAGGCGGGCGGCGCCTGCAAGCGCCTATAGTCAAGACACGTGAGAAAAGGCTGACAGTGACGGGCATCGCGCGGCCCCCCCTCCCCCGAGTAAAATGTGTGAGAAAATGGACACGTGGGGAGAAAAAAATGTAGAGGCAAGCTAGCGATTCGCCGACGAGAGGATCTCCGGGATTGAGAAAGCGTGAGAAACGCTGACGGGGTTTAGCGTTGACGCTGAGGCGCCCCGGATGAGATGCGGGGGAGTAGGGGGAGGATCTGGGGTGTCGCCGAGGAGAGGTTAAAAGTCAAGACACGGGAAAAGGAGGGAGTCAGTCGTGGAGAGCCGTCATCGAGGCCGAAGGATCAGCCCCGAAGGAGGAAGCCAGCTGTGTCCACCACGCCAACGAGACGAGCCGAGGGCCCGTGAAGTGCCGCCCAGCTGACCGGACCTCAACCTACCGCCGGAACAACCTCAACAGGAAATACAGCTAAGTGCCAACGTTCGCAGCTCAAAGAGCCTTAGAGTCTCCAAATTCGCCCTTATGGCCCCCAACTTGCAGGGTACCGTCTCAGAGTAAAGTGTCAATGTTTGTATTGTTATTGCCCAATATAGACTTTTAAAATGAAAAACCAAGTTACTGTTTACCCCTATTCAACATCCAAGGCACCCATAGTCTGCGCTAGAGAATGGTAACTCGTACCCTACGAACCATCCTGTATACCTCAGGTGGCGAGTAGCGTCAAGTTCTCAATATACGACATTGCACCCTAAATTTAAAAAAAAAAATTGCCTACATTTTGAAAATAACACTTAGCTACTAGAAAACTATAAAATGCATATGTACTTACTAAGTACTATGTGTGTACCACATTTAGTGAAATTTGTTTCACGGGTTGAAAAATTTTTAGGCGTGGGGTGAACCAACATACACAGATAGACACAGGCAGGAAGGTTACACTCATAAATATTAAGTTTCCTAGTGATGGGTGAGATTAATATTTACAGCCTTGAGTCGAGTCAAGTTGTATGAAACTCGAGTTGAGGCAAGTCGAGTTTCAAGTTGTATGAAAGTCAAGTCAAGTCAAGTCAAGTTCACTATAACATTTTTTTTAGTTAAAATCGAGTTTGCCCTATAAATTTAAACGTGTACCTATGTACATGGGTATAACACCCACCCCCTATAACTTCCCTTACCCCCCTCTTCTAGACTCAATTTACCAAGAAAAAAGTTTGGGACTAGTTTCTAGCAACAAGAATTATTCTCTGCCAGGGCAAGTGATTCACAGTGCTACTTTTTCCCTCTCGCCGACGAGTGAATGACTAGGGTATGAATTGTAATGTCCGCCACGTGATGCTGATAGAAAAAAAAAAAAAAAAAGATAGCTGTTAGAGGAATGGAGTTGTAGGGTAGCTTTCAGGCTGGTCTGTCAGCATGCCACTGGGTGAGTGGACAAGCAGTCCACATTTAGTTTTTGTTACCAAGTAGTTGTTTTTTTTTTAATACATGTTTTTAAAAGAGTAATTAGATGAGAAAAGTAATGACAAGTTTACTGTTATGCTTATTTCTGCTGAACGTGTGACATGCCATGAGACAAAGCCATTTCATGTTTAAATACAGTGCGTCCTATGTTGTACGTATTTCTGTCATGCTGAGACTGTACCTGTCAACCATGACAAGGGTCCCATTATCTAATGTGCTTCGCTGGGAAGAAAAATGGTTCTAGTCATGAATATAACACCAACCAGATTTTATCACAGCTGAACATCACACACATCAACCAAGTATCAAGGCATGTAGCAGAGTTATTGTCTTCAATCCGGCGCAACTTAAGTGGTTTAGTAACGTAAAATATCGCGAAACACAAAAGGTAATTTTTGGGTGCAAATATTTGTTGTTTATAACCTACAAGCACCGTGACTCAACATGCACGTTCACTAGCTCGATGTCTGCTGTAAAAAAAAAACTTGACTCGAGTGACGAGTCAATCTTTGTTTACTCGACTCGATTTTTCGAGACTCGACCAACCACTAGGAATATAATGATCCCTGTTGATCAAAGTAAAACCATATTTTACTGAATAATGACTGGAGTGTAGTGATCATGATCTGAGGATTATCATAGTGATCTTATGTGATCACGTTCGTGTTTAGATCTTTTAAAGACATGCTACAATTGATTTAACACAGAAAACTGCACGCACACAGGCACATAACACACGCACAGCAAAAACCAACAAGCTACCAATAAATCAGCACACGCACAGGAATGATGGAAGTTGTTATTAAATTAAAAAGCACAAGTACAGCAAGGATGGAAGCTGTTAAAAAAAACATTTTTGGTCAATCACGTAGTTTTGCATTATCTGTGGCATCACAAAAAAGAAAGTGAAAAAATTTTGAGCTGTCAAATTCAGCTCAGGTGAGAAGTTTACAGGCTTTACTATGACTTTCAGTGTAATCAGGTTTCTTTTCCTTTCTTGCAATTCTCATTCCAAACACAAGCTGTCACAGTGATGATGTGGTCAGACTACCTGCTTATTACCATGGTAAGCCAGGTTTGAGTCACAGCAGGTTCAAGCCCATATTTCTGTACAAGGAAATGTGTCAAATGCTGTTGGCTGGTGGATTTTCTCAGGGTACTCCCACCCACCATCCCCATCTGCATCAAAGATCTCAGCTATTTAACATTATTCACATCTCTCTAATTCCGAAAACGCATGATGAACAATGAGAAACGTTGAGCTAAAACTTTATAACTACAGACTGTTCGTGGTAAAGTAAGCACTTTTGAAATTAACATTTGAAAAAAAATCACTGCCAACTACACATGTGCTACATTGCACACTGACATGCAGCTTCCCAGATAAGTTGGCAGCAAATTAACAAATATAGCCACACGACTTGACTTAATACCGAGAGTACAATGTTTAAGTTTATGATTACTGAAGTCAGTATTTCTCGTCATGTACATATACTAGCGTTACAAGAGGCACCTTTGTCTAAGTGGCCTTCACCTTCTCTCTTCTGGCATGTGCTAGTATCACCAGTAACTGGCGAACAGCATTGTAGTACACATGGGTAGCGGTAGATGATTTATGCACGCCTGATAAGGCCATCGGAACTCGTGCAGCTCCTGTTCGTGAAAGGATTGAATGTTCTGGTCATCGCACTCGCCTCCCTCAATGCGACTCTGGATGTGAGGGGCCTTCTGAACTGGACCCGTGGATCTATGTAAGCCATGGTGGATCTCCAAGTCAACAGTCTGGAGCCTTGTATGGCCTTAAGTGACGTGTGTGGAACCAGCAAAGCGATGAGCAGCGGCGACAGTGATCAGTGGAAGTTAAGATTGTGAGCATTGGTAAGATGGAGAGTGAAACCGACTGGTGGGACCGTGGAACTTAATGCATGAGTACCAGACATTTTGAATGATAGTGAAAGGCAGTTTGATTGAATATGTGTAAATAAAAAGTGCAGATTCAGTGACTGTAGCAAGTACAAAGACAGCAAAAAGGACTTTCATCAGAATTGAGAATTGTTATTAAATATTACGCTCACTGAGAATAATAAGTGTTAATAGCGGAGTTAGGTAGCATAAATTTGTAAATAAAAGCTGTGTGTATTTTTATAGCATGATAAATATATTTTAAAAAGATTAAATTTAGTTCTTTTATTTTTATTAAGACATCCAATCCTTACAAACTGAGATACGTATGCCCTTAGGCAACTTGAAACTATTGCATGAATTTGCATAATATTAACACATTTACTTTACAAAAATTTTACATTTTCAATTGGATGATGCATGAATGAAGTGATCAGCCTCGTAGCAATGTTAATTTTACATAAGGCAGAAGGATACAAAATAAGAAAAATAGATCATAAGCAGAGTTTTCAAAAGTGCTCAATTAACCATGAACAGTATAGAGTAATAAGAGAGAGACTTACGTGGCACACATGTACTTGAACTTGGTAAGCAACAGTTCCAACAGGTAGCCCCTGAAGGAGTCCCCCAGAAGATGCAGCTCGTCCACCACCACACACCCCACGTCGCTCAGCGAGCCCTCTTCTAGCAGCCTGTCCATGACACACTGAACTCTACAGTCCATCCACAGTAAACAGAATCACTCCAAGTTGTTCTCATAACTACGGAAACACATCACGACCTAACACTTCATTACACTGGCTCAATGGATATTTGATTGAGAACTGGAACTTCATAGTTCACAAACAAATATCCTGCAAATATTTATTTTACTGATTACGCGACCATTCAAAAGTTCTAGATTAATAAATGATGGGTTTTTTATCCCACTTATAAGTGTAAAAAGTAATAACCTAATAAGGTAGAGGAAACCGCAGAAATTTTCTTCACCGCAAGACACATTGAAATGCATAAAATAGTTCACCTTGCTTGTTGGAATGACCTGGTCGATGGCAAAGGTCTTAAATCTCAAAATCACAAGCACTATACCTAACCACACTCACTCAGTCGATTCAACATGAGAAATATTTGTAAATAAAGGGCACAATTATTAAAAACAAACAAAACATCGGAACTTTTCTGCTGAGATTTATTGATATTTAAACAGTTCATGCTCTTTCACAGCAGACACACTAAACAGTTATACAATGAGCAAGATAGACCACAAGAACAGTGCCGCAGAATCCAGAACAAATTCACGCTACTAAAAAACTTGCATTGTGGGAAATTTAGGAATGCATAGATAAATGTTTGGCCTAACAATATATAAAAAACAGAGATGGTCGCAGGTGTTTGCTGGTGTGGATTACATTAGTCACTTCTGTGTTCATTCTTTCATGGTCAAATCTATTCCACAAGGTGGTGGTGGGTGCTCACAGCTAATATATCGCCACAGCATTTCATTCCCCACCTTTTGCATCCATTATGCCACCAACATTTCCAAATAAGGGCAGCGATTTTAATAGGTCACACTCAGAAACCACCAAAAATTTGCAAATATTTAAGAAAATAGAGAAAAATCCTAACAAAATTTAATAAATACCAATTAAAATGAATAAAAAAATAAGTTTGCTAGTCCATAGCGATGAAATATATGGGCTGTAGTGTCACTACTCTTAATTGGTACACCGCAATATGAAAAACAAAAAAATATAACAAAAATCCATCAACAAATGCGGAGTGGTGGTTTCAGTGCATGCCGCCCGGAACCTGAAGGTCGGCCTGCCCGGCGGGCGACACATGACATCACGAAGGGAAGCTTTGTTCTTGCACCCACCCCCTCCTCCCTCTTCTCTTAGTTATCTCTCATGATGGCATGCATAACAAGACTAGCCAAAATTAGTGCAAATTACACACCCCCACATTTCCCTCTCTTAGACCATAGTTTCTTGATTGCTTCACCATTTGCATGCACTGTGTTTCTGACGAGTTCGGATTGCGTTTGGAATTGACTGTACTGATTGCTGACGACCTACTTACACAGTGTTTATTGGAGTATGATTTTATTTACGTTTTTCTATTTATATCTTGTGCTTTTGCTAGTTGACAAGTGTGTAGTTCCGGTTGTGCTTGTTTACAGTTTACAAAACAGGAAATACAGTCTACAATAACTGTAAAATCCCTTTTCACCCCCTGAGCATGTCCGTATGTGCACATCTTAAATGTGGAGGTGTCAAAACTGGTGAAATTTAAAACCGATGTTGCGGAAAGCCGAGTGGAATTTTACAGTATAGTGGAAATTGTATCCCGTTAGAAAGTTAGGCGGAACTGTGTTTATTAAACTTTTTTTTTGAGGCCAACGAGTGGTTGTACGTAACTTTCTGGGGTATTTTACTCTGTTTCATGTAAGCTCAAAATTTTGACAGTTATGGTAGTACATATTATTTGATGATGTGCTCACAGGTCGCAATGCCAGTCCAAATGTACTATTCTACTGGTAAACCAGGGGTCTCAGATTCACATTTGTGCAAGAAATTTTGACCGTCACTATGACCTGCAAGCACATCAATAGTACATGACCACAGAACTGTCAAAAATTAGTGAGCTTACATAAAAAACAGCATATTTTATTCTATAGATCTCTGAATATAGAAAATAAATTTTATATTTCTAATAAAATTGCTGATTTTTTGCAAGAAGCTAGTGAAAATTTATTTTGAACTCAGTAAGTGACACAGCGCTCGATGTTTACGTTTTTTTTTTGGGACAAGGGGAGATTGTATATATACTGTCCTGGGGTATATTTTTATTCAGAAGTAGTCTGTATAATGAAATAAATATAATAAACAGCTCCCCAAGATGGCTCAGATTAGGAAAATTCTTCCACAGGTGAAGTGTCAAGCTTGTTTCTTGGCACCTAACGTGGGGCCATTGTGGCCCGAGAAGACCCTGAGTTAGCCCCCACTGCTGCACCTATTCGCTTGAGACATTAACTCCAGGGAGTCAAAATGAACACCCACACAGCACTCTCAAAAACTGAAAACATGGCTCCTTCAAATGGATCAGACCAGCCCGAAGAGGAACAGACTGGCGCAGTAGAAGAATGCCCTGCTACCAGACAATATCTCTTCACCTCAACACACTGCAGTGGCAACTTCCAATATTCCTGTCCAGGCTGGCCAGGTAGAGAAAGGGACACCTAAGTTCTGAAGTTCCGACAGCGAGGGTTCGGAGATCCGATATCCCCCTTCCAGTGAGGATCAAAGTTAGTGTGACCATCGCAATCGCCTCGGAATAGGATATTACAGGGTAGCATGAGAAGAATGCCCACAGCCATTCCACTATTTATGTTTAGAATGGGCTGATGGAGCATGAGACATGGAAGGACTTAGTTTCAGATGCCCAATCTGCCAACTGGCACCAGCAAGAAATCCGCCATGTATAAAAGCCACACTGATAGTTCGGCCACTGAATATCTACCAGCTCCCCCTACCATAGTATGCCAAAAAACCGCAGAACTTCCTAATCACTTGCACTTCAGAGCATGAAAGAATACAGTTACTGAAAGCCCTCTGGGTAACTAAGGACAAAGCGCAATTTCATGGGGACACGAAAAGGTAGTGAAAGAGACATCACGTATCTCTAACCATCTGGGAGCAGCTAACGGAATGGCTAGTTGCCTACTTCTCTGGCCCTCGTCTGGTGGCCTGACTAATGAGCTATACAGGCCGGCTCAGAAAAAGGGGAAAGAAGCAAAGATATTTATTTGCCACACGGTTTTCATATTTCAGAGGGTTCACGCCAGACAAAATGAACTAGATGCAGCGTAACTCATTACGCTAATGTTACTACCTAAAATCAGATCTCACCTGTGCAATTCCTAGCTGGAGGGCTAGTAGAGCTTGTCAAAAGGATGCCACTAATTGTAGATAAGCGAAAGTTAGAAGCAAAATAACCCCTGCATCCAATGCCAGAGCGGTGGCCCAAGACAACCCCACCCGCAACAAACTGACCGGACCCACACCCATTCTGACTCTAACCTTACCGCGATGTTGGCATTGTCCTGCCAGACACTTACACAGAAACTGCTCATTTTTTATCGGAGCAAGATCCAAGCAAACAGGATGCCCTTGCCAGAACATCTTTTTCCCAACGAGAGGAGTCGAACCAGAGTAAGGGAGTGAATCTAGCGGGAATGGCCAACCGAGGAGACCAAGGGGCTCGGGGCCCTATCAAAGTAGACGAGGTTCTACGAGTGGCAGTTATCCAAGATTAGGCCCTCATAAAGGAACCCCTCCCCTCTTTCCCCACATCATGGAGGGAAAGAAATCCTGGCTACTATAGACACTGTAGCCAAAGCCAAATTCATCAAGAGAGATGTAATTCCACAGAAATTCCGGAGCTTCATTAAATCTGTAGCCCCTGGGATAATTTCCACAGCCCATGACAGAGCCCATCTCAACACAGAGAGGACTGCGACTCTAAAGCTCCAATTGTGGGACGAGAAGATGATACCCACATGATTCCACGTCACAGTACAGCTACAGGAGGCAGCCATTCTGGGAGAGCCATGGTTATCAGAACAGCAGACAATAAAAGATTGCATAAAGGGATGGATTTACCTGGCGACTACAAAAAGGATGGCAGTAACTTGGAAGAAATTAATTGACCTCATCCCGCAGCACGTTACAGGTGAGAACCTGAACCACCAGCTATAAGATGAAGCAGTAGAACTGTTAATCCAAATAGTTCAAACTCACCAAAAGTTGTTTGAATAGCAGAGTGCATTATATCAAACTGCAACCATTACCCACGAGATCCATTTGACCAGTCCCCAAATCATTCACAAGCAAGAGTAAGTGTGTGCCTAGAAGAGAGCAATCATAGAGCAATAAAGACAAAATGTGGCAATTGGATATCATTGAGCCTTCAGACTCTGCCTTCAACTCCTGTGTCGTTCTGGTACCCAAAAAGGACGGCACTCTGCGGTTCTGTAATAATCACCACAACCCAGCTGGTATAGTCTATTTCATATACAAATTCCAATTTTTGACAGCCAGTTTATGGCAACACGTCATAAATTTAATTAACAACATCTCATATACAAAATCCTGTATCAGCTGATGGGTGAACGGTTGAGAGAAGATTTCATGTTAGCTATTCTGACAGCCCGGCCTTCGCACAACAGACATTGTATAAATAAGCGGTTAGGAAAGAGTTCTTAGACAAAATGTATGTGTTTTATTTTATGTCGTCACAAAACAGATGTTATTGGTGTAACACACTAAATTTCATTTTAGAATAATGTGTAGGTGTTTCAAACCAAATGGAACTCAAACAGTGTGTGATAGTTTAGTTTTATTTGTAGATAGTGTTAACGTCAGTACGTGCATGCTTCATATTAATTAAAGAGGCCGCAGATCTATCGCACAGTATTTTTAAAATATTTCTACATCAATTGCAGGCAATATATTTAAAACCGAATCGTTTTGACCCCATACGAGATTAAATATTTACTTATAAATAGACACGATAACTTCTACGATACAGCTACGGAGTAGGCCAATGTGCTGCAATCTGTTGGCCATGGCGTGTGGCTCGCTTCAGAAGCCACCAACCACATGAAATGACCTCTGTTTCATGTGTAAAATACAAATATACAAACGAATTCCCAGAAATTTATATTTTCAGCGAGTTCTATATACTTTTTAACATAACATATTTGTGTGTGTGGCAATTCTGCTTGCTAACAATTTTGATTCTGTCTGTCACCACCAAGCCTTTATGAGACCAGCTCACCATGTTTTGTTTCATGTCCCCTCTCAAATATGCAACAAAGTAACAAAGCAAAAATAAATGTTATTTATTTATTTATTAAAACCCCGCAGTGTTTTGCAATTGAATCATTTTTGCGGCAAATAATATTTATGTTAATGTGATACTGACGTCCAGGCGCACTGAGTACTGTGGTTAATTTATAAATAGCCTCGTAGCGTGTAAAATCTGTAACTACCCGATCTCGCCTGATCTTCGACAAAGTTGAAGACAGGGGCATGCCCCGTCATCAGCCGCCAAGATGTTATGAATTTTTATGCTATTTTAAATTTTCTAAAAACTTAAGATTCTTTTTTGTTTTAGGCGGTAGATTTTGTTTGATATGGTGGTCAAAGCTCAAGGCCGCATGACATCATCCAAGGTCAGGTCAAGGTAGCATAACATCATCCAAGGTCAAAGTCATTGTTGCTTGTCGTCATGGATTCTGCTTTTGTGAGTCAAATGCATTATCTCAGGGTGTTCCAATTATTGTTTTATAAACAAAATGCGGGTTTTTTATTCTTCATACCTAGCGTAGATGTCGTCCGAAATAACGGTCAAAGGTCAAAATCATGAGACATAACAGTTCCTGCTATTGCGAGCGGGGGCAAATGGATTTTTCTCAGAGCGTTCGCAGGTTTCTCTTCATCCTTAAAAATACGTAGGCATATATGATATTTAAAACAAAATAACTTTTTTGCCTTGCATTGTATAACAGAATTCCTCTCGTAAATCGAAGTGAAGTGCATGAATGACTCGGGTGGTCTGTTACCCTGGAGCCTGACTGGACTCTCGAATAGTGTATGTACTATCCCTTAGACTTGATGAAACCTGCACAGTGGCTATACCGTCGGTCAACCACCCGGCTACCTTTCAGATTCTTGAGATGTTAGTTGATCACACAATGTCAGACAGGGTGGGTGCGTTCCGCCGCTGGTGATGTGGTTTGTGTGTGTTAGCTGTAATCTGAATTTTACGGTTTCATTCCAATCAGTTCTTAAGGAAATTGTTTGCTCTTCTGTTGTACTGACCAGGACTGTCTGGTCTTGTCTAGTATCATCTAAAGCAGCGTACAGGAACCGACACTTGTGCAATTTGTGCTGGTTTGTAAGTGCTTATAACTAGTTTCCTTTACATTTTATTTTTTTATATCTGTTTGCATCTGTATGTGGCATGTTGCTCCTCCTGCTTCTCTACTCTGTCATAGTATTTTATTTAGGTCTAATGTGACATACGACGCTTGATGCTCGCACATTATGCGTTGGTTGGTAGTGGAATTTATGTGCCTTGGTAATGTCGCATTGCTCGGTCGGAGGGTGTATGTGGGGAAAATCGTTTGCTATTATGCTGTACTAAGCCAGGCTACCACGTCAGTTTTCAGATGCATGGTTTTGTCTAGCAACGACTGATGCGATGAACAGTGCTCGTCGCCTGTGGAATACATGTTGGTTGGTAGGTGTTTAAACCCCCTTCCTTTTTTATGTCTGCTGGCATCAGTGCTTCGCGACAGTAATTTTTTTTGGTCTAACATAATGTACAGCGTTCGTTGTTTGCCCAATACACAACGGTTGGTAGGTGTTTACACCTATTTTCCTTTGCATTTATTTTTAATATCTAATCATCAATATGTAGCAGTGTCGTCATCTCTTGGATGACCATTGGTTTAAATGCATGATGTTTGGTGGCAAGCAAAGGAGCACAGCCTTTACAAGTCATGCAATGCCTCTTCAAATTATCACAGTTGGTAAATAGTGTACTGCACTTGACATATTGTATAATTTTTTTGAGGTTGGTCCGTGTGAACATAAGACTGTTGACGGGCATTCCACTGTTTACTAAAGTTCTCTTCGCAATAGCAACACTGATGTCACTATTACACACTGTGGAACTATCAGGTATTATTTTGTTATATTGGAGATTCAATACGAAATCGTGCTCGCAGCATACGTGTGTCTATGTTGAACCTTTATTATTAATTATTGTGACTTTCTCATGTATGGGGCTGTTTTATACGTTGCACGAGGTTACTCCAACCAATGTGTTAGGTTGACGCTGTTTATTGGGACAGTTAGCCCTCACAGTTGAACCACGTCGCTGTAATCCCCCTGTGCTATCGATACCATCGAGCTGCAGTTCTCATTGTCGGTTAGATCAACACCTCATGCAGCCAGCATTTTTTTTTAACTACTTGCACTAAGAACTGCGTGCATAGATGAGAGTTCTGCATGCTGCACGTCGGAATTCGGTCATGTGTGTCGATACGAGTGCTCCTAGCAACCGCCATCAGTATCGCAAACCATGTAGGCATCCCCCCTGACAGGTGACACGGGAAACGAAGACGGCAGAAGACCACAGCGATTCTAGCAGACGATGGTCGTGGACTCTAGCTGTCGACTAGAGAAACGAAGATGGTGAGAGCATCTGTGTGTATTGCTCAAGCAGCCGCCGGTAGGGAACTGAGAAAGAGACTTGACACTATACAAAAAATATTAATTTTCTTTTAGACTTAGACAAAATCTGGTAATTTTTTTCCCTAGTGATAGAGGTGTTCCTAATATTAGCATGGATTAAGATAAAAGACTAACATAGAAATAATTTATACACTTTACCTTTATTTAGAGACTTGACATAATAAGAATACATAATAATATTCGATACACGCTCAACAATTCCTGCTGTGAGCATTCAAGACACACTTATTAGCATATACCACACAACAGTTATCACATGGGTAGGTCTTGTAGACGATGGCAAATGAACAGTTAATATCTTCATGACATTTGGCACTGGTGCGGTTAGCAAATGTCTTGCCGCAATACATGCACATGCTTCCACAGGAACAACAAACATTGCCTTTGCACTTTTTGTTATATTTAAACATGATATCAATGCGGGTAAACATAGCATCGCAGTTATCACAGTGGAACACCTTGTATGCTGGGCTGAACATGCAATGGCAACTTTCATGTCGGCGTGCATTACAACTTGTACTAAAAGTATTTCCACAACAGTAACATCGATACCGTAATGCTTGTAGCAACTCTTCAGGGCTCCTTGCTGTTGTCGATGCTGATGGTGTTACAGATGGCAAGTCTTCAACCATTGATTCCATTTTCATAATGTAGAAGAGTACACGATCGTAGTATATGAATGTAGTCGTAACTGTCTACTTTCCACCAACATGCTCGCCAACAAAATGACGTTCGTTTTCATATGATGCTCGCTTGTATACTGTTCACACTGCATGCTAATTTGCGTTGCCTAAGTATATGACTGCTGGCTGTGTGGTACAAACATCAGCATGGTTACTGGACTGAAATGTGTTACCTTATCAGGTCGATCGCTGTCTAGCCTGCGAAGTTGACAATTTTACATCTCAACTTCTTTACATTCGTTTATCTTTCAGTGTTGGAGGTGCCTTGTTTTTCTTTTGCTGCTGCTCGCTCCCGATGTGTCCTACACCAGCTCCTGGGATGTGGTGTGTCTGTAACGGGAGACAGCCAAGAATCTCTTCGTCCTGTTGCAAATAGACAGGTAGGTGTTTGTAGACGGATTTTATTTCATGTCGTGCCTATGCGAGAAGGAATTCTTTAGGCAGGTATGCAAGCTCGATATCTTTGTCGAGTGCTGCAAGTGATTTAATATTTTCATATGCTACGATAGACGATAAAATTTTCTGACCACTCGAACAGGATCCCATCATTTTCACTATGTCCTCTCAACGAGAGAAAGAAGTTCTGAGCGAAGTGAGGTGGTGGTACTAACTGCTTTTATAGACCTAAAAGAGAGTAGGCTGATGGTGTTTATTTACATTTTTGCGTACATGTTTTAGTGTAACCTGCGACTACGTATGTCTTGTTAATGATGCAATTGTATGCCGCTTTATTTTTCAATATATGACTGGTTGTTAAGGGTTACCCAGGCTAACAATGACTCGAGCGGCTGACCCTTGTGTTGGGCTGATGGTGTTAGCCATGCACATCATAGTTTATTTTGCAGTGTTGACCCCTAACTGCTGAGCCCTCAGTGCTGCCTTCATGTAGTACCGACGCCGAGCAGTTCTGTTTAACAACCGATCAGATTTCTATGGTTGTAATAATTTATATCAACATCCAATTGGTTGAATACGAAGCTATATTGTAATTCTCTCTGTAGTGGGGTAGAGGAAAATCAGTATGAGTCATATTTGCTAGACAAGTGTGTGCAGGCTGATGCATATGTGTGTGGTATTTCAGACCCTACACTCCTACATGCTGCAATAACTTTGCGACTCGTCTACTCATCTGTATGTACACCTTTATTTTCTTTACATGCGTGGGCAGTTGTTACATGTTCCCGAACTTCAAAGGTTTGGGAATGGTGATCAACTATGATTGTAACAGGGATAAGGCCTACTTGCCCTTATCTCCTTGATTGTAGTCGGTAGTGATGACTATGATATGAATTTGGCGGTCGTAACTTTGGAGGGTAGGAAATGTCCGGCAACTATGCTTATAAGAAGGCTTAGGGGGAACTTCCTTGTCCCTACCATCTTGTTTGTCATCAGAGATGAGGTCTATGATATGAATTTGGTGACTATAGCTCCTGTGGATGGGAAACGGTAACCAACTATGCTTATATGAAGGCCTAAAGTGTACTTGACACTGCGGTTCTTCTCATTGTCAGAAGTGATGTCTATGTTATGAGTATGGTGACTATAGGTCCAATGGGTGGGAAATGGTAGACAACTATGCTTATACGAGGGTTTAGGGCATACTTAACACTACCATCTTGTTCATTGTCGGAGGTGATGTCTAGGTTATGAAATTGGTGACTATCTGAAATGGTTTGAAAATTACAGCCAATTATGCTTATAAGTAGGCTTAGGGCATACTTGACCCTGCGCCTTTTTCGATGTCAGGGGTGATACCTATATTATGAATTTGGTAGTTGTATCTTAAACAGTTCGGAAATTAATTACAGTCAACTATGCTTATAGGTGGGATTAGAGTGTACTTGACAGGTGCGTGCAGTGCCACTCTATTCTGACGTGGGTGGGCAGACCTTGCTCCGTGTCGTGCAGGCGAAATGACAGAGCATGANGATGGGAAACGGTAACCAACTATGCTTATATGAAGGCCTAAAGTGTACTTGACACTGCGGTTCTTCTCATTGTCAGAAGTGATGTCTATGTTATGAGTATGGTGACTATAGGCCCAATGGGTGGGAAATGGTAGACAACTATGCTTATACGAGGGTTTAGGGCATACTTAAAACTACGATCTTGTTCATTGTCGGCGGTGATGTCTAGGTTATGAAATTGGTGACTATCTGAAATGGTTTGAAAATTACAGCCAATTATGCTTATAAGTAGGCTTAGGGCATACTTGACCCTGCGCCTTTTTCGATGTCAGGGGTGATACCTATATTATGAATTTGGTAGTTGTATCTTAAACAGTTCGGAAATTAATTACAGTCAACTATGCTTATAGGTGGGATTAGAGTGTACTTGACAGGTGCGTGCGGTGCCACTCTATTCTGACGTGGGTGGGCAGACCTTGCTCCGTGTCGTGCAGGCGAAATGACAGAGCATGAGACTCGTCCCTGCCAAGATGCCATGTGAGAGGAGACCAAAAGGAATATGAGAAAACCAATGTGGAATTCCAGTGCATGATGAGAGAAGTGGCATGACAGGGCAATGAACTTTAACATTCTTCAGGTAGGGTGGATAGGCACACAGAGTGCAAGATAGTGAAGAGGGGACATCGAGAACGGACGAGAGAGGTACAAAGGAGACCGGGAGAACTCTGAGGCAACCTCCCAGGATAGAACCTGGCATCCTGGCAGGGAGTCGGGAGGGATGGGATGGCATGGCATGAAGTAAACCTCCCCCCACATGGGATGTAAGAGCATGAAGTGGAAGCATCCATTAGGAAGGAATGAGAAAATAAAGGATATTGGGACGACTCTGAGAAAACCATCCGCTCAGAATGCAAAAGCATGAAGTAGGGACATCCAAGATGGATGCCATTGACCAGGAATAACAGAGTAGAAGAGGAAATCCAAAATGGCCGACATCGGCAAGGAATGACAGAGTTTACGTGTGACATCATCCAAGATGGCCGCCGGCTCGTCCCCATCACTCATCCAGCATCCAGGTGGCAAGGAGAAAATCTCCCTCCACATGGAATGCAACAGCGTGAAGTGGAGACATCTGGTAGGAAAGAATGAGAAAATAATGGAGACTGGGAGGACTCTGAGAAAACCAACAACATGGAATGCAAGAGCATGAAGTACAGACATCCAAGATGGACGCCGTTGACCAGGAATGAGAGCATGATGGAACATCCAACAGTGTCTATGTCGGCAAGGAATGACAGAGCAGGAGGTTTCTGCGTGACGTCAACCAAGATGGCCATGGCTCATCTCCTCATCCCTATCCAGCATCCTAGTGATGCCGACCTAACTATTTCTAACTACTGATTTACTACTGGGCTTCCTCTGGACGTAGCTCCCACAACGCGTCAGCTACGCACTGTAAAAACTGGTAGTTTATAACCACAGCTCTATATGGCTTTAACTAGCTCTTCTGAAACACAGCTGATGTCCGTATCGATGTCTAATAATGTGGGAACTTGCAAGTTGCACACTGTTAACATCAATTCTGAACATAAGGTTCCTTGAAAATTTCAAATTTCCTAAATTGGCTCATTTAATAAAAATTTTCCTTCTGCTTGTACTTTTGTGCTGGTTTTACTTTCTGGAGAAATAACTGTGGACCCCTCTGGTAGACAAGACTGTAGACTGTCCTTCGGTCAGCGATTGGGACCCAACTTCACTTATCCCTACTAGTTTAATTTCCAGTTATAGTTCATGGCGTTACCATTTGGTCTTCAGGAGTTCTTACTCCAGTTAACCCTCAGTGACGTGGGTACAAAAACTGGTGTGCGTGGGTCTAGTGGCTCCTGATTCAAAGTAATCCCCTCCAAAATTTACTGCAAAACCCAGATTGCTGAGTGGGTGAATATTCTGTTCAGTACCTGTAGTTACCTGTGCTACTTCAAAATTATGGCTGGCACTTTTGTCTGGTATTGGGATAGTGCTCTGTCCAGGTACAGCCGAACCTTCATTAAGGGCCCTGCCCTGTTGCTCCTCACTGTTATTTGTCCGGCAACGCTGGTTTGACGGACTACGTGGAGGGACTGGCTCAGTAGGGTGCAGTTCTGAATCACTGTGTTGATCCCTAGGACCTCTCCATTGTCCACCTCTACTATAATCACCTCTTTGGTGATACCTCCTTCCACGGTACTGCCAGTTATACCAGTTCCAACCCCCTTGGTTTCTCGGCTGGTAGGGCTTGGTATGGTAATTCTGCACTCTAGGGAGGTACTCATACCTAGGCGGACCTCTCTATCATGCTCAATATTATCAGTGTACATAGGCTGTGTTCTTTCATTATTTCCTGACCTGTCAGAATCTTTGTTATTTAGTTGTCTCTGTAGCCTATCTGATCGTAGGCTAATCGGTCCTCCCTGAAAGATGCAATGTCGCTAGGATGTCTGCCTGCCCAGTGCGATCGTTCATACATCTCTGAGAGATGTCTACAGCTTTTTGCCTTTACCTGGTACAAAATTTTCAGCGTGGAGTTGAGCTCTTAAATAGCATTAGATTTTTTCGTTCCAAAAATGTGCTATAAATTTTTTATTGAACTCAGCATAGGTGCTGGTGTTTGGCCAGTTAATTTCCCACCAATAGTATGTTGTACTGCGCAGGCTCAAATTCAGACAANAGTGCATGATGAGAGAAGTGGCATGACAGGGCAATGAACTTTAACATTCTTCAGGTAGGGTGGATAGGCACACAGAATGCAAGATACTGAAGAGGGGACATCGAGAACGGACGAGAGAGGTATGAAGGAGACCGGGAGAACTCTGAGGCAACCTCCCAGGATAGAACCTGGCATCCTGGCAGGGAGTCGGGAGGGATGGCATGGCATGGAGTAAACCTCCCCCCACATGGAATGTAAGAGCATGAAGTGGAAGCATCCATTAGGAAGGAATGAGAAAATAAAGGATATTGGGACGACTCTGAGAAAACCATCCGCTCAGAATGCAAAAGCATGAAGTAGGGACATCCAAGATGGATGCCATTGACCAGGAATAACAGAGCAGAAGGGGAAATCCAAAATGGCCGACATCGGCAAGGAATGACACAGTTTACGTGTGACATCATCCAAGATGGCCACCGGCTCGTCCCCATCACTCATCCAGGTGGCAAGGAGAAAATCTCCCTCCACATGGAATGCAAGAGCGTGAAGTGGAGACATCTGGTAGGAAAGAATGAGAAAATAATGGAGACTGGGAGGACTCTGAGAAAACCAACCACATGGAATGCAAGAGCATGAAGTACTGACATCCAAGATGGACGCCGTTGACCAGGAATGAGAGCATGACGGAACACCCAACATTGTCTATGTCGGCAAGGAATGACAGAGCAGGAGGTTTCTGCATGACGTCAACCAAGATGGCCATGGCTCATCTCCTCGTCCCTATCCAGCATCCTAGTGATGCCGACCCAACTATTTCTAACTACTGATTTACTACTGGGCTTCATCTGGACGTAGCTCCCACAACGCGTCAGCTACGCACTGTAAAAACTGGTAGTTTATAACCACAGCTCTATATGGCTTTAACTAGCTCTTCTGAAACACAGCTGATGTCCGTATCGCTGTCTAATAATGTGGGAACTTGCAAGTTGCACACTGTTAACATCAATTCTAAACATAAGGTTCCTTGAAAATTTTAAATTTCCTAAATTGGCTCATTTAATAAAAATTTTCCTTCTGCTTGTACTTTTGTGCTGGTTTTACTTTCTGGAGAAATAGACAAGACTGTAGACTGTCCTTCGGTCAGCGATTGGGACCCAACTTCACTTATCCCTACTAGTTTAATTTCCCGTTATAGTTCATGGCGTTACCATTCGGTCTTGAGGAGTTCTTACTCCAGTTAACCCTCAGTGACGTGGGTACAAAAACTGGTGTGCGTGGGTCTAGTGGCTCCTGATTCAAAGTAATCCCCTCCAAAATTTACTGCAAAACCCAGATTGCTGAGTGGGTCAATATTCTGTTCAGTACCTGTAGTTACCTGTGCTACTTCAAAATTATGGCTGGCACTTTTGTCTGGTATTGGGATAGTGCTCTGTCCAGGTACAGCCGAACCTTCATTAAGGGCCCTGCCCTGTTGCTCCTCACTGTTATTTGTCCGGCAACGCTGGTTTGACGGACTACGTGGAGGGGCTGGCTCAGTAGGGTGCAGTTCTGAATCACTGTGTTGATCCCTAGGACCTCTCCATTGTCCACCTCTACTATAATCACCTCTTTGGTGATACCTCCTTCCACGGTACTGCCAGTTATACCAGTTCCAACCCCCTTGGTTTCTCGGCTGGTAGGGCTTGGTATGGTAATTCTGCACTCTAGGGAGGTACTCATACCTAGGCGGACCTCTCTATCATGCTCAATATTATCAGTGTACATAGGCTGTGTTCTTTCATTATTTCCTGACCTGTCAGAATCTTTGTTATTTAGTTGTCTCTGTAGCCTATCTGATCGTAGGCTAATCGGTCCTCCCTGAAAGATGCAATGTCGCTAGGATGTCTGCCTGTCCAGTGTGATCGTTCATACATCTCTGAGAGATGTCTACAGCTTTTTGCCTTTACCTGGTACAAACTTTTCAGCGTGGAGTTGAGCTCTTAAATAGCATTAGATTTTTTCGTTCCAAAAATGTGCTATAAATTTTTCATTGAATTCGGCATAGGTGCTGGTGTTTGGCCAGTTAATTTCCCACCAATAGTATGTTGTACTGCGCAGGCTCAAATTCAGACAATGTAGCATGTGTGCGTCAGGCAAACAAAATNATGTAGCATGTGTGCGTCAGGCAAACAAAATACATTGGTGTACTCTTCGAAACAGATAATAAAATTTATAGGGTTCTCCCTTACGCGACCTTCAAAATATGGTACCTGCTCCATGCATCATTTTGAGGGATGATGAAGAAGAGTGCTAACTGGTGGGCTGTGTTGTTGAGCCATGTCTTGCGAGACTGTAGCTGATTTAGATCAATTTATCTGTAGCGAGGTAATGGTAGGTGGCTGTTGTGAATCACTACACGAGGTTACCAACAGTCTTAATTCCCTTATAGAGGCAGCAACTCCGTCTAATTTCTCTTCCAGGAAAATTACTTTCTTTCCCACTTTTCCAATACTGGCATGGGTTTTCTGCCTTTTGTNCCGTCTAATTTCTCT
This sequence comes from Clitarchus hookeri, assembly GCA_002778355.1. Taxonomy (NCBI): domain Eukaryota; kingdom Metazoa; phylum Arthropoda; class Insecta; order Phasmatodea; family Phasmatidae; genus Clitarchus; species Clitarchus hookeri. The sequence continues at coordinate 458,497 of NQII01000856.1, read as the reverse complement.
TCCAGGAAAATTACTTTCTTTCCCACTTTTCCAATACTGGCATGGGTTTTCTGCCTTTTGTAGTGCGCAGACTTTTCTATTTGTTGTAACTTTTTCTCCAAATGCCTGTCAAAAGAATCGAGTTGTGCAGAAACCTGCTTGTTCACTACTTCTAAGTTAGTCCTACACTCTGCCCTCTTCTCTAACTCATTTAAACACAGTTCTGTTTCGCTAGCCTGGATAGCTCACCGTTCCTTAACAAATTCAATTTCCCCACACGTGGTTGCAATTTCCTCTCACAGCTGTTTGGATACCGTGTTTATCTCGGCCTGCATGCTAAATACCTGATTTTCCACACTCCGACTAAGCTGTGTAAATTTCAATGGATTTCATCCATGCTAGCATTTAGATTAAGTTGCATCTGGTCCTGACTGTCTCGCAGCTGCCTTACCTCTTAGGTAAGCGTTTCCTGCAATGCAGCCTGTTGCTGTGCTACATTCTCCTGCAACGTGGCTTGTTGTTGTGCCATACTTTCCTGCAGCTGCATTATCATTGCTGCTAATTGTGTAAAAGATGTCTGTGCACTGGTGTCTGCTTGAGTAACTGACATGACTGGGGATTTATGTGTGGTACCAATGTTCACAGCTTGGTCTTGGGCTTGTGGAACCTGTTCTAGATCTGTGTTATTGCTGGCAGGCTGTGTATCTCTCTCACCTTGATCTGTGTCAATGTTAGTAATCGAGTAATCCAAATGCCTATAATAAATGGGCGCAGTTTCTCTTAGAAAGTAGGGTGTTCTGCTACTTCTATTCATATATTTAACCAGTAGAAGAACCTGAACAATCTGTCTCTACTAACTTCCCTAGTCTGGCCCCACAATCAAGCTGCCACTGTAGCGTAGATGCTGTGTTCTCGTACCTATTGTGTGGATATTTTTAAGCCCAGCATATAGTGCCACTGAAACGTTTGCAGTTTGTTGTACTATGGTATCAGAGGGAAATGAGCTCAACTGAAACGTATGTTTTGTGTTTTGCAGACTGACTGAAATAATAAAGTGTTTAGTACATCTGTATACAAGTTATATAAAGTGCAGATATCAGTGTGAGAATACTAGTAAAATGAATTATCTGAGTGAGAAGACAGTAACCCTATATCAAATTGTATAAGCTCGTACCAATCCTAAAAATATCTGCAAGAATTTACTATACCTTGAAGTCGCTGCTTCCACTCGCAACAGAACACATGAAGGTCACTGTAATAATGATAGGGAATACCACTACTGCACAGACTACCAACCAAACAAAAAAACTGTCCAAAGATTGAGGAGCATTTGATTATTACTAATAAAAGTTAATGTAAAACACAAATACTCAGGGTTCAGCAAAATAACGTATGCATCACAAATTCAATAGAAAGCTCTACTCAGAAAATTACTAAAATGGTTGACATTTGGCAGCATAGTGAAGTGCTTTAATACAAGGGATAGTTTAATACAGGGTCCATTTCAAATTCTCTCTCACTGTAGTTCACTTTATCAGTCAATCTTATTAATACCTCGGCTTAGCTCAATTAATAAAGTTAATTGGTAGATACATTTGAACTCAGTTTCTGAGAGAAGTGAGGGTAAAGTTCAAAGTAAGTTCAGTAGGATAAAATCATCAAAGTCTTAAACAAATATTGCAGAAATTAAATAAAACTGCTGCCATCTTCAACTTAATACAGGCTTTACTTAGCGGTAAATTCGCACTGCAGCTACTATGTCGCACGAAGATCTCGTAAAACATCAAAGCAACCTTATTTCTATAAGCCAGGAATTGCATGAATTGGAAAGTCCTTTTCCACAAAAATACTGCAACAAGACCCTCTTCTGTTGTGCAACGCGCACATCGTCTGCCTTAATTAAAAGCTGTAAACCCTATTGATGCTAGGATCCTCACTTTTTTACATTTCCAATAAGCTGGATCAGCAGTCCCGTCTGACCAGCTAAGACATCCAGGATCCATCTACCCTTTTTCAGAGACACTTCAAAAAAAATTTCCATTCCTCAGGATTTCAGTACGTGAGGAACTGTCGTGCACATCAATAAAATAAAACTTGACGCGCCACAGGCATCATCATTCGCCCGATCGATCCTCGCCACAGATGCAGGCCCCACCCTACGAAGAGCCGTTATGCCGCACACGCCACAGCATGCCTTGAAGCCCAGCGTTGGCCCAGGCCAGCTGATGCATCCTGCTGCGCCGCAACCCGCTTCGCACCATGCTGTCGCTCTCTTACCCCTCCTGCCCCATGAGGGAAAGTAGCTGCCAGCTTTTCGACTGATCTCTGC
>NQII01000856.1:443557-454198 GCA_002778355.1 Clitarchus hookeri | reverse complement strand
TCTCTCTCTCTCTCTCTCTCCACGCACATGCACGTGTGCGCGTGCATGTGTGAAAGAATTGCTGCAAAATGTTTGTAAATATGAATAATTAATAGTTGAGAATTATAATATCAAGTTATTGTGTTCGAGAAGATGATTTAAGTAATTGTAGATTTTGTTTAAGAAAATGTTTTAATTTTTGCTCCAATAACAAGAATTTATAGATAATTGTATATTTAATGTAACGTATTGAAGAAGATGTACAAGGTAAATATTAAAATTAAGAAGATAATAATTTGAAGTACTGATTCTAACGAAATGTTATAAACGGCACCCAACATAATAATGGCAGAGTTGTGATATGTATGAAATGTAACAATGTTAAGTTCTTTGAAATGTTTAAGAAAATATCTTCCATATCTTTAAAAAGTTGACGCGTGACATCTGTGGTTGACGAGGATGTCACGGTAGGGCTAGTTTTAGGTGTGTCGGTCAGAGACACAGCTGGCTATCAAGATTGACTTATGGTTTGTTCACTGGAGCCCGGCCGGTATATAACCTGGGGCACGTGGTTTGGCGGCTTGGTACAAAGTCTGGAGTGTGCCGAATTACCTTACCTATTACCGGCCTGCACACCGCAACTGGTATACCTTTGACAGGCGTCGCCCGAGGTAGCTCCTGGCTCTGCTTCAGCTGGGGTTGGCTCCTGCTGGAGTTCGTGCCCAGGCTCAGGGCAAAGGTGGTGCTACGGCGGGTGATACACGTAGAGGCCCGAGGAGGGTTGCTGGCTCAGCTGAGGTGGCACTATGGGTTTGCGAGAACCAGTGGTACGTTGAATCCTTGGCAGAGGGCAACGACGATGGGATGTGGTTCTCCGGCGATCTTGAATAGGGGCTGAAATAAGGAGGGGAGGGAGCTGGGAGGTGACACCTCTCTAACTGTCTGGCAGCTTGAGCTCATTCCCGGCGGAGTTTACTGCAAAGTGCAGTTGAGGCTGGGTTATAGCACAAGTTAAGCTTAGAGTTGGTAGCTGCCTTTCTAATATGCACCCGGTTAAGGGAGCCCGCAGTCCTACAGTAAGTTCGGAAAATAGGTTGGGAATGCTGCGGTCTCCTGCTCTTCCCCAGTGTGCTGACGTCGACGGAAATTGGAGTTATAGTCACCCTTAGCAATGAGTACTCGGAAGTTAACAGAAGGAAGACGTGTTTACTCAAAGATGAATAACACAGTGGCCCGTACTAACTCCTCATTTACCAAGAACTGTAACGGAAGTTAACCTGCCCAAACTAGGTGAAAGGGACCTGGGTCTGGACTAACACAGCAGATCCGCGATGAGGTAGCTATTATACTGGCTAACCCTAACTAACTCGATGCTTGTTGTCCAGAAGGGACTTGGGTAACACTACGCAAAAGGTAGCGGGTGTAGAAAAGAAGTGTTGACTTCTTCGGGGGCTTCTGGTGAAGGTCTTGAAGAGCGTCTGGTAGGTCAAGGAAGATGTCGATGTTAGCAGAGAGCTACAGCACTGGAAGTGGTGCAGTGAGATGCTGCTGAGAATGAACTGCCATTCGATGGCTGTGCACGGACATATATTCCACCAGTCTGTGTGCTCTCTGAGGTGCGGGAGTGGTGAGGTGAGCTCCTCCTTCCGTGGGCGGAGCTGAGCTCTCTGGTACTATCTCTCGGTCCGTGGCGAAAGGAGTCTCTGTCATGTAGGGTTCCATCTGCAGCATGAGCTTAGGTGCGCAGCTGTTGCGCTAGGCCGGCTTCTATCACACGAGAGGGGTTGGCCTAACATCAGACGATAAGGCGAACTAACTTGGCTGCTTTTGTCCGAGAGTGCCCCCCGCATCTAGGGGTGTGCTGGTAGACTATGGATGCAAGTTGTTGAGGTTCACACCCCGCCTGGGTTACGTGATTCCGTGTGTAGATGAAGCGAAGTTATGTTTATATTTACTTATAAAAGTGCGTCACGCGTCAAGGTGAATAAATACATATATCATAGTTATGNGGCGAAGTTATGTTTATATTTACTTATAAAAGTGCGTCACGCGTCAAGGTGAATAAATACATATATCATAGTTATGGTTTAAATTCTCATAGTCCAACGGTGATTAAGCTGCATATGACGTTACGTGCTCCCTCGCTGCATGCACACCAAACTGGCACTGTGAGACTGTTGCGTGGTTCAAAGCTAGTGTTGTAGATATCTGCATCCCTGGCAGTACTCGTTCCGTTAAATTTCATGTAGATTTACACAACACTGAAGGTGAGTTTTCTTGTGTATATAACTCAAAAAAGTATAGCAGTATTTGTCATACAGATTGTAGAGACGGCAATACCTTCACGAAAATGGATAATGTAATCAGTTCATTTACGGCAAATTATCAGTGGAAATATTTTGCACTTTTTTGATTTACATGTTAATATGTGACTCAGTTTTACATTGTTTGCACTACATAATATCATAGGCTTCAATAAAGTTCACGGAACAGCATTTGGAATACACGTGTCGTAGAAAGTTATATTGTTGCATGGCACTCACGAGTAGTACGTTCAATAAGAGTTCAAACAAGGCATTAAGTATTTGTGCACTTACAAACATCTCTAGAAGTAAACTGTTCATATTGCACGNAATAAGAGTTCAAACAAGGCATTAAGTATTTGTGCACTTACAAACATCTCTAGAAGTAAACTGTTCATATTGCACGCCGAGATCAACTATATGTATATGCCAATCAAATTATGTCACAAATGAGATATTACATGGTTTACTATCATCAATTGCACATTATCACCATTTCAAATAAAATTATTTTGAACTTTGTGGTTATTAATCAGATTATTACACAACAAGAGATTACCTTTTTAATTAATAATCATGAAGCATTAGCTTCAAATCCCTCACTAAATGATTTGATTACATATAATTTCAAAATTGAAATTTGANAATAAGAGTTCAAACAAGGCATTAAGTATTTGTGCACTTACAAACATCTCTAGAAGTAAACTGTTCATATTGCACGTCGAGATCAACTATATGTATATGCCAATCAAATTATGTCACAAATGAGATATTACATGGTTTACTATCATCAATTGCACATTATCACCATTTCAAATAAAATTATTTTGAACTTTGTGGTTATTAATCAGATTATTACACAACAAGAGATTACCTTTTTAATGNAAATTATTTTGAACTTTGTGGTTATTAATCAGATTATTACACAACAAGAGATTACCTTTTTAATGAATAATCATGAAGCATTAGCTTCAAATCCCTCACTAAATGATTTGATTACATATAATTTCAAAATTGAAATTTGATGTGATTAAATAATTTGCAATACAAATTACACTAACAGAAAAAAAGTTTTTTTTTTCTTTCCTTCTCACACATTTAATTGAAGCAAAGAATGATAATTACAACCCTGGATAAACTTTGACCAATATAAATAAACACAATATTCAACAATACCATATTCACCGACACAATTATAATTGTGAATAATAATTCAGAGGCATTCAACAATACAATCAATGAACAAGTAGACGCATTGACAATACCCAAAAGAATTATTCAACAACATACATACACACCAATTATCATACTTTTCACTTGGATAATGGGCCATGAACAGATTTAACTTTGATAAGTGTACCCCAGACTACTAGTAATGTCAACAAACTGTTGAAATACCCTTTGAATCGTACAAACGGCTAATTACGCAGCAGTTAAAATTCCACATGCTCAGCAAGTTATTTTTCAGATTCAGGACAATTTGCACTCCTGCTGCATAAACCGCATTCGCCCAGTAAACAAACAACGAAATTTTCTTCCTTGTTCCACAAGTCTTGTGAAAACACTTCATGTACATCAAATTGTCTCTCTGCTGTCAGATTTCCCATTTCTTCTGAATGATTAATAATTGTTAGTTTTTGTGGAAACATAAATATGTTTGCCTCATTAACCCATTCACAGTGTCCACAATTGTAAACATGTTTAACATGAGTGATGTTTATGCCGGTGCTGTACAAGGTAAAGCCTCGGTGCACTGTCTTCCATGTGGATAATCTGATTTGTGGAATTTTCTACACCTCTGTGCCGTTTTAATATTTCACAACTATTTNAGTCAGGGCCTGGAGGGGCATTAACTTTGACCGTATAAGCCGCCTTGTCTTTTACAGTGGCGGTACATGCGTCATATGTTTGCCTCATTAACCCATTCACAGTGTCCACAATTGTAAACATGTTTAACATGAGTGATGTTTATGCCGGTGCTGTACAAGGTAAAGCCTCGGTGCCCTGTCTTCCATGTGGATAATCTGATTTGTGGAATTTTCTACACCTCTGTGCCGTTTTAATATTTCACAACTATTTCACTGTTGCTTCACTGCTAATGTACTATTTTTAAATATTTTTGAAACCTTATTTTAATACATATTTAATTCAGTAAAAACAATTGAGTAATACTTAATTTCTTGTTACCTTTTATATTTAACTAATGCTGTAAATAATGTTTTTAATCTCCATTTGAGCACCTACAATTTACTTAATAGTCTCTATTTGTCCGGTATTTATTTACGACATAATTCAGTGAAGTAAATATTTGTATATTTTTATTTAATTGTTAATCAAAGCAGAAATAGAAAGCTATTCATGTAATTCAGTTTATTTAATGATTGTTTGAAACCATTTTACATATTTTTCTTGTTGCGTTTATTTCAATTCAGTTTTGGTCTGTGCTTTGAAAGTTACATTTTTAATCCCATCTCGCCTAAAAACCTGCATTTCATGAGATTGTTTCTCTACCGACCGGATGTGCAAAGCAGTGTTGCAAATTCTTTCAGTCGCCATCTGTGTCTACCCCACCCACTCACTTCCCTGCAGCTGCAGTACTTGCAAATTTCCTCGGCGTATCCCTGCTGCTTGATGCGAGATTTAACCAAAAAAAATGTTTTCTGTTCACGTGTTATGTTCTCCCACCTCTGTACGCCTCTAGACAATTTGCCTCTTCTGGACAACATGCGACATCTATCGTCAAAATTCCAAGCTTTTGGTTCTGCTTTTGTATCCATCTTCTGCGTGCTCCACAAGTCTTCCTTTCGACACTTTCTGTCCAGCTACAGAGTAAAGATAACGTGTTGCCATGCTCTGATGACTGTGTTCTTCGGAACTTGTGTTTCCGTGACAAAGTCTATAGTTTCAGTGCTGTTGAAGCAATGTAGTTCTCAATAGTTCTCTCTCTCTCTCTCTCTTTTTTTTTTTTTTTTTGCCAAGTACACCAACATGTAGATTGGTATCTACCTGCGTCTGTACCTTCCTTGGTGAGTAGGACTACAGTTGCTCTGTTTGTTCTCCGTCACACAACAGGTATTTATTTCTTTATTAACTTTTACAGATCACTCTTTTTCTTTAGCAAGGGTGCACTTTCCGGGATCCTTGTTTCTGGATTCAAGTTTCACGTTCCCAGGTTCACGTTCCCGATTCCTGGACTACCGGACTTGGCATTGAATACCTTATGGTTTATGGGTCCTGTTTTGTCTTCTACATTTCCTGGTGTGTTTCTGATGTGTGGGTACACGCCGCCTTTTGAGAGTTCTCCTTACTGGTGAAACTGTGTACATCCATATCTGATTCCCCAGTCTCCAGGGAAGTTGTGTCTGTATCCCTGGCTCTAAACTGTGATGTGCTAGCCACCAAGACAATTAAAATACAACCTAGGCCTAAAAAATTTGCATTTGAAAGTTACATTTTTTTTATTATGCATGTCAGTTTATTATCTATTTTCAATTTTCTCANTTATGCATGTCAGTTTATTATCTATTTTCAATTTTCTCACAAGTCAGTTTGACTTTTTCTCTCGTAATTGAATTGAGTAATACCATCTTTTTAAATCTAATATCGATTATCACCGTTAGTTGTTAGGGATGCATTCCACAGGTCTCCTTTTAATACTTATAAGCCAGATTAATTAATATAATTTCTATTTTGGTAATAGGCTAGGTCAATTTTGTCATGAAAGACACTTTTAATTCTTTTTACTGAATCATGATGTGATTTAAATAGATTTATAGTCAAGTTTCATGTCCATTTTCGAGGATTTATCTTTTATGTTGTATTGCATTCTCNTTATTTACGACATAATTCAGTGAAGTAAATATTTGTATATTTTTATTTAATTGTTAATCAAAGCAGAAATAGAAAGCTATTCATGTAATTCAGTTTATTTAATCATTGTTTGAAACCATTTTACATATTTTTCTTGTTGCGTTTATGGGTCCCGTTTTGTCTTCTACATTTCCTGGTGTGTTTCTGATGTGTGGGTACACGCCGCCTTTTGAGAGTTCTCCTTACTGGTGAAACTGTGTACATCCATATCTGATTCCCCAGTCTCCAGGGAAGTTGTGTCTGTATCCCTGGCTCTAAACTGTGATGTGCTAGCCACCAAGACAATTAAAATACAACCTAGGCCTAAAAAATTTGCATTTGAAAGTTACATTTTTTTTATCATGCATGTCAATGTTTATTATCTATTTTCAATTTTCTCACAAGTCAGTTTGACTTTTTCTCTCGTAATTGAATTGAGTAATACCATCTTTTTAAATCTAATATCGATTATCACTGTTAGTTGTTAGGGATGCATTTCACAGGTCTCCTTTTAATACTTATAAGCCAGATTAATTAATATAATTTCTATTTTGGTAATAGCCTAGGTCAATTTTGTCATGAAAGACACTTTTAATTCTTTTTACTGAATCATGATGTGATTTAAATAGATTTATAGTCAAGTTTCATGTCCATTTTCGAGGATTTATCTTTTATGTTGTATTGCATTCTCTCATTAATGGTTATTTAAAACAGTTCTTAATTTATTTGAAAAATAATAACAATATGGTTCTGAAGATAATTATTTGTTTGTTTGTGTGGTTTTTTTAAACAATAGAAAATAAATTCTAAGAAAAGATTTAGTATCACACAACCACAAGTCATGTCTTANTGTTTGTTTGTGTGGTTTTTTTAAACAATAGAAAATAAATTCTAAGAAAAGATTTAGTATCACACAACCACAAGTCACGTCTTATTGACAGACCATTAAGTCAGCCTCTGAGCCTATATGTTGGTTAATTATACAAGAAAGTCTTGTATTTATGTATTTTTTAATTTAATTTTCTTTTTTGTACCATGTATGATTACCCAGCAAGTTTGATTATTTGCATATATCTATATTTTATACTTGTTTGTGCAGGCACCTTTGGTAATTTGCTCCTTTTATTATGCCACTATGTTTGTTCTGTATTTGTGGCATTTGGTTTATGTGGTGTGTGCCAAGGACTCGAGGCATATGTTTTTTTGTTGGAAGTCAATATACAGAATGATGCACCAGGAGTTACCTCCACCCACATGACCTATTCCTTAAATCATTTGGAGCAAAATATGTCATATAAATGTGAGTCCTATTCCCAATATTGACAGAGTATTTCAAAACATTTTAAAAGTAATGAATAAAATAATAACCCTTTCAGAAGTAATTACNCTCCCAATATTGACAGAGTATTTCAAAACATTTTAAAAGTAATGAATAAAATAATAACCCTTTCAGAAGTAATTACAGTAACGTATTACCAGACTGTATTGTTTACAGTTGAGCATCACAATTGTGTCCAACCAGTTTACAAAAAATGATCAATAATGTTTCCTTCTACTTCCACACACCTGGCAGCACGCTTATGAACCGCACGTGTTGCTCTACGTAGCAGCACACGGCTGTCTTTGATTTCCGTAGCTACATGCATGATACGCGCAAGTAGTTCCTCGCGTGTTTGTTCAGTCCTTTGGTAAACAATATCGTTCATCCATCCCCATACGCAATAATCTAGTGGTGATAGATCTGGCGAGCGAGGAGACCAGGGGTGAAAACCACCTCGTCCTATCCATCTCTCAGGAAAATGCACATTTAAGTGTTCAACNGCGAGCGAGGAGACCAGGGGTGAAAACCACCTCGTCCTATCCATCTCTCAGGAAAATGCACATTTAAGTGTTCAACCGCAGCACGGTGGAAGTGAGGAGGTGCACCATCATGCTGGAAGATCATACGACGACTCACTGCTAACGGAATATCCTCAAGTAACAGCGGCAGTTCTCCTTGCAAAAATTGCACATACAACACACCAGTCAAGCATCTCGGGAAAATGAATAGCCCAATCAGCTNTGCAGTTCTCCTTGCAAAAATTGCACATACAACACACCAGTCAAGCATCTCGGGAAAATGAATAGCCCAATCAGCTGATCGTGTAGGACACCATGTCGCACATTGATGCTGAAACGGTGTTGCAAACTCCTTTCCACTGCAGGGTGGGTACGCTGATTGCCGAATTACTCTGTTACTATTGGGAATAGGTCCCACATTTATACGATGTATTTTGCTCCAAATTATGTAAGGAATAAGCCCTGTGAGTAGCGGTCACTCCTTGTGAATCATCCTATATATTTCATTTGCTCTTTTAGCTTTTGGTTGTACATGGGCACACCTCTTTGACATGAATGGTTATAGAGTACACAGCAAGTTGAACACTGGTTGAAAGACAAATGCTTAAAACAAGTACAGCGCATACCAAAAAATTATGTGATTATAACAGTTGAACTCGGAAATTAATCTGTGGCCAAACAGGTCAACATCACACTTGCTTGCCTATCCTTACAATTAATTAAATTACAATAAACTAATTTGGTCTCGAGGAAGCTCAAAAAAATTCAGATTTGTACTGAAGCTGGAAATCTCTAAAACTGCCCCTGTGCCAACTCATTTCAGGTCCCTGAGGCAGGGAGATTGGCAAATGTATTTTGAGACAACTCCAAAAATCCATGAGAAAAGATTGTATGAAGGAGGCTTAAGATATAAAGAAATTTCTCTAATTTCCTCCTATGTGGACTGCACAGCTGTCACACTTCTGATCTGCCACGAAACTGACTGCAAAACTTTGTGATGTCCTAGAGAGATGGTGCATGTTCAGTATTACACACTCGGTACACAAAATCTTCAATTTTCATTTGAGAAGAATAAGATCGAGTCACAGCTACGTTTCACCTGGTTACTCGTGCAAGACTGTCCATTACTGCGTGCTCCAAGTAAATGTGTTGCTCCAACTAAACCTTTTTTTCAGCTCTTCATTTTTGTGTATTTGGCTGTAAAGTTCACAGATGATTTTGTCAATCCTCTCTGTGCCAATAAAACACTACTTTAGTNATTTTTGTGTATTTGGCTGTAAAGTTCACAGATGATTTTGTCAATCCTCTCTGTGCCAATAAAACACTACTTTAGTTAGTCTATCAAGCTGATTGTTAACATAACAAAAGATTTACTGCACTTTGTTTAAATCATATAATAAAGCTTAATTTGGAAATTATATTAAATGAATTGTCTCTAAGTAAATACTCTGTAATCATAGACAAATATGTCTGGAACCAAAGTTAAATATAACACTTGAAAAACTGTAATGTTACATAACCCCCTCTCGGTTTGGAACAAATTTTATGAATTTGGTACAAACCGAAACAAACCTAAGCATTAATTCACTAGAACTGCTGTAAACATGTTTTTCAAATTTAGATTGAAGAAAGTTCACAATTATTATATATATATATATATATGTTACAATATTCTCTAACTGCATATTAACATGAAAACAAAACATGGACTTACAATATTTTCCTTGTGATTCATTAAGTTATTTTCTTTTTCGCAAAAGTCTTCTTTCTGCTCATCAATTCACAATCATTATTTATTTTATAACAATACAATCTCTTCTTAACCATTTAGTTTTACATAATTTATACCTATCTCCTTGCACAACACATTGTATCATTATTTTATATAACCTACAAACAATAAAATTTATATTAGCACAAAATATCATTAATTTACAATAGCTGTCTGCAAACCTTTATTTTACTCATTTCAGTCCTTAATTATCATCACAATTATAATAATAATTTTTGTGAGAGTTTTAAATTTATATATGCACATACCATTGAATATCACAATCATGTCTACACTATGTATATGTATCTTCATATATTAAAATTTATATCCATTCTGTAGCCAACATGTCACATGGCCCTTTGACAATTTTGTTTCATTACTTAAGTTTGTGTACCCAATCATAACAAGTAATAATAATAACATAATACAAATCCATTTTTACTTACATTTTAATTAATGTTTTATATGTTTTTTTTAATAATTTCTCTATGGTTATTTGTCTCTAATTTTTGTACTACTTGTAATGACGCAATATACTTAAATTTTCGGGACTTGGGTGTAGAATTCTTTCGTGTGTACGAAGCTCGGGAAAGTTTCATAATAATTTTAACGGGTTTTCAGTAAAGCCGTGTTGGCTCGTTTCCCGTGTTTGTTCGTGTTTGTTTATCAGGAGTCCGGTTGTGTTTCATCATTTCAAACATCGTGGTTTTTTGGAACGCGTCATCATTAGTTAGATTAGTTCCTCCGGCGCCGTTTTGATATACGAGAAGTTCGTTATCCGGAGGTGAGTGCGTCAACAAGTTTTTGTGGACCGCGAAGTTCGTTTTTGTTGACAGCACAGTTTTAGTTTCCTGCGACGCAGTTACGATATCGGTAACGGGCGCAGCAGTATCGATG
>NQII01000856.1:403728-443439 GCA_002778355.1 Clitarchus hookeri | reverse complement strand
ACGCATGAGGCGTGAATAATTTAACCCACACCGGCAAGGCCCACACCGGCAAGGACCCGCGACCGTTAATTCTTTTCAACTTAAACTAAATTCTATCTACTTATTTCCGCCGGTGTGGGGGGTCGTTAGGGTGCCAGGAGGGAACGAGCATCCCTCCTGCCTTCTTAAATTAGTCTTGCGATGCAAGCTTTGAGACATTAACATAAACGGTAAACCACTGTGACACTGTTCTGTACTTGGATATTTATCTGAACGCTTCGTACTCTGCATACTGGACATTCGTATGTGAACTGTATCATTCAAAAAATGATAAATAAAGTATAGAACAAACTAACTTCGAACTTGAACTGTCTTTCATAATCAACGAACATCCAATGGTACTGAGTCTCGTGTTTCTACCCCGAGCAAGCCGAGGCAAGTAAACAGTCTGTAGTGTACGCGGCTGAACGTTACAAGATGGTGCCCGTCCAACTGTGCGGCATTATTATAAATATATTGTAACGAGCAGAGGCCCGCTTCATTACATACTTCTTGTAACCTAAAATCTTTGTTTATCTTTTTTTCTTTTTTTTCATTCTTTTATATTGTTTTACCAATTAAGACATTTCGTATGAGTATGAATAACAAAATTTTTCCCTACATAAAAATTCAATTACCTCTATTATAATATTATTTTACAATTTTTTACTGAATTAAAATCATTATATCTTTTACATTAGTATTTTACATAAAAAATATACACAAAATTATACCTAATTTTTTATCCCAATTTGCATACTGCTTGTATTTGTTATTTCATTTTCTTTCTTTTCCTTTTACTTTCTCCGATTCTCACTTTGTTTCCCTTTTTCCTTTCTTTTTTCTCACTATCTTTCTCTTTTTTCTTTTCCCTACTGAATTAAATTTACCCTTCTTTTTCCTTTTCCTCAATTTTTTCCTGTCCTTTTGTGTCCCAGCAACCTTCGCCCTTATTGTTTTCTTCAATCTTACCATACTTCTGCAAGTTTTTGTTTCATTTGATCCCCCCCCCCCCTACAATATTGTTTTCTTTCTTATCATTTTCGCCTTGCCCTTCTTATTCTATGCACCTTTGTAACATTTGTCAATCCTGTTTCATTCCATCTTATATTAATTTTGACTGTTTGTCCCTGTTGTTAGTGTCTGACCTCCCCCCCNNNNCAAATTTTTCTTTCTTTTCTTTTTCCTGGCTGCTTTTTTTACTTTGTGTGTACATTCAAGTTTACCCATCCCATTTTCTTACTTCTTATCTTATTTTTGAATTGTTGTTCATTTTACCCCCCGATGAGTTCAACATTCCGTGTCCCTCATTGACGTATTTTATTGGTTCCCGATTACTTTCAAAATTTTTTCCACTACCTTTTCAAAAGCAAGATTCTCATTTGCATACAAAATACACTGATCATTAAGTGCTATATAACCTTGTTTGCCCACTTCATCATCTTTACATTTCCCTTTATTCTCTTGTTCATTTACTTTGACCCCATTATGTTTATCAACTATTACTTTCTTTAACTTTTGTTGCCATCCCCTATGATTTTGTTCACAAATGTCCAATTTTTCTTCCAAATTATCCAACCTATTATTTTATTCTATTCTACCCTCTTGCATTTCCTTTTGTATGACTTCGCTACCTTTCTGTATTACCTCAATTTTTGCTAATAATAAACCTAACGTTTACTCCATACTGGGAGTTTGACTCTTTACTTTTGTCTCGGTAATTACAGTGTACACCAACCCTAAAAAATTGGTTTTTTCCCATTATTATCACTTATCTTTACCCGACAACAAAAGTTTTTCACAAATAGGTACTTGCAAAAATTTTTTTCTTCTAACCTGCAAACAAACAAAAAAAAATTGAATTTTTCCTTGCTCCAGCACTTGCGTTTCACGGAAAACTGCTCCCACGATGTCCCTCGGTGTGATAAGATACGTACAGTTTCTGTCAACGTATTTCCGATGTGATGTCGATTGGGCTCAGCATTCCTCTGGATACCGCATCTCAGCTTTCCCGTAGTCAAGATATGTAGCAAAAGATCTTTCCCGGGCGTGGTCCTTCCCATTTCCGAAGTCCGCAACTTCCTACGATTGTATTTCTAGAAGATCTTTCTTCAGCCACACGTATAGGTCGCCATTTGTAATGTTTCAGTTAAAGCAGAAGTTTGAAATTTACAGCTTCTCAAATTTCTATTTTTTTGTTCTTCTTCTCCAACAAATTATACAAATATCACTCGTTCGTATTCTCAACCAAGTTGTATAAATATCAATCATACATCTTCCCAAAAAACCAAATTAAAATAATATAATTCATTTTCAAACATCTTGCAGCAATGGAATTCAACATATATATATATANCCAAAAAACCAAATTAAAATAATATAATTCATTTTCAAACATCTTGCAGCAATGGAATTCAACATATATATATATATACAATCATTAATTATATCATTAAAACTTCTTTTACTACGCCCATCTTTAGCTGTGGTGGCACANTATATATATATATACAATCATTAATTATATCATTAAAACTTCTTTTACTACGCCCATCTTTAGCTGTGGTGGCACAATTTCTATTGAAGAAAAATTACGTGTTCAATTTTACTTCAGCCTTACTTCTGTTGTTACCTGCTCTCTGATTGGCTGTCTTCTGACAATGCCACATCTCTCCTCCAACCAGTAATGGCAATACGAGAGCCAACCAGGATAATTTTCTTTTGTTCACGTGTTTTATAGCATTCAATGCTTACTACCTTCTAGGGAATAAATGAACAATAACAATAAAAAATGGAGTACTGAATATCCTCTAAAAACAAATGAAATCTAACTTGCACATGATCTCTATGTCAATAAACTAGTAAAATAACCAAAGATTATACTGCACTTTGTTTAAATCTTATAATAAAGCTTAATTTGGAAATTATATTAAATGAACTGGCAAATACTCTGTAATCATAGACAAATACAATATCTGGAACCAAAGTTAAATATAACACCTAAAAAACTGCAATGTTACATCGTCATAAACGATTTACTATATTTGCATCAATACGTACTTTCCAAATTCAGTTGCGATGACTTCGGGTTACTACAATAAGTGATTATTAGGAAAATATTTTAGCTCAGTTTCATGACAGAAAGTGGTGTGTGGCTGAAAGGTCTGGTCAATAGCCATACTGTGCAGCTGAATTAGTACAAACACAGTTGAATGAAGGCTGACAGAAAGAACAAGCATGACTGCGGAATTACAACTGACAGCCTGAGGAGACATTGTGGAAAATGTGCCTCCCTGACTCCAGACATAATGCAAACCATATCTACCACTCTCATACTGCCATCCTGGTGCAGACACTTGCTGATTATACATCATCTCTGGAGTGGAGTGCGTCACACAAGGATCACCCCCAAGACCATCATCACAGCTACCAGACCACTGAAGAACTGACTGGGAGCCAATATACAATCCACCTACTCACAGGGAGGTGGCTGAACACTGTGTGGTGGCCGGACCACAGTGCAGCGGCCACTGCAACCTGAGCAATTCCCAACTGAGCAGACGTACATCTAATCCAAGTCCACGTTATTCTATCTGGTGATAGGTCTGGCATGGAAGGTTCAAACATGCCACATATTCTGCTGTCCCTAGATAAGAAATACCCACAAATCTACCACTGCCTTCTTTGCCCATGTCATTATACCTACTACTTGTGGTCCTGGAACATCTCTGCTGTTTGGTGAGTCAGCGATAAGTTCGCAAGTCAGATAGACTTACCTAGTATCCACTAGACCTGATCATCCAACCACCTAAGTTGTAACGCCAAGGGTTTTGATAAGACTAGAGATGTCTAAAATTTAGATTTTTGTGCCTATAAAAAAGTATTTATTCTCTGAAACCTGTTCACAAGACTGTTGGCCTTCTCAATGGTGCAGATGGCAACATCAACACTCTTGAAGCCACCAGGCAGTCTGCGGCCTCCCATCAGCCCTTCCACTCGCACCCCGCTGCTACCCAAAAGTCCCTGCAAACACAACAAATTATATCACAGGCTAGTTCAGAGTCCTTGCACACATTCTAGATGGAAAATCAAAGACTTTTCAAAGAATATCTATGTACTCAAATTTACAAANTTCAGAGTCCTTGCACACATTCTAGATGGAAAATCAAAGACTTTTCAAAGAATATCTATGTACTCAAATTTACAAATCAAATTATCTGAATTAACAACTATCCAATGAAGATCACTGCTCCCATTTATCATATTGACTCTGTAACATCACATATCTGAGATCCATATACCAAAAAAACTACATATCACTGACAATAATAAAAATATATGAAAACTTGAAAAGAATTTGAAATCTTCAAATATTATACCATCACCAGTANACCAAATTATCTGAATTAACAACTATCCAATGAAGATCACTGCTCCCATTTATCATATTGACTCTGTAACATCACATATCTGAGATCCATATACCAAAAAAACTATCACTGACAATAATAAAAATATATGAAAACTTGAAAAGAATTTGAAATCTTCAAATATTATACCATCACCAGTACAAAAATTACTGTAATTAGTTTTTCAGCTTTGCCAAAGGGTGGGAGGTACTAAAACGATAGGAGGTATGTAAGTGTAGAGGGGTACCAAAGGATAGAGTGGGTACCAAAGGATAGAGTGGATACCAAAGAATAGAGTGGGTACCTTACGGGTAGAGAGGTACCAAAGTGTATAATGGCTAACAAAGTGTAAAAGGGGCACCAAAGAGTAGAGATTCGCAATACAGGAGGATAACCAAGTGTCCCCTTCAGCCTCTCCTTCCTAATCATGCTCCCACATCCTCATGGTGTACCCTGGAGACTGAACAACCTGGTGGAGGCTGGGTAAAAACTCCAGCACAAGTCAGGTCAGGAGCAGATGAGAAACAAGAAGCTACTCGGAGCCTTAACCAACAAGTGTGGAAATGAGCTCGACCAGATGGGGCAAAGCACGGTTGGCTGGAACCCTAGGGCTCATGACGTATGAACCAAATGGTTACTGGCAGCACCTGCAGCTTCAGTCAGTGGAGCTTACCACCAGTAAAAGAAACATTACAAGAAGCCAGAGGTGCATATCTGAGTTTGTGAGAGATGGAGGTCTTAAACAAAATTAAAGAACTAAATTTGATTTCAATTTATTCACACCGCTATTATTTATATAATTTACAGCATTCATGTATTTCATTCTACTGTCACTGTTTTTATTTCTCAATGAGCGCAGTATTTAGTGTCCACCTCAACTCTAATCAAAGTCCTCATCTATGTCTCTGGTTATTGTCAATTAACTCACTCTCCATCATTAACAGCTGTTCAGTCTGTCTGTTGTCATAAACTGAAATGTCTTTCACTCACTATTCCAATCCAATAGTCCAGCCTGCCAGTCGCTCTCTTCACTTCACTGATGCTCGCATTCACAGATTTCCCTCCCGATGGTCACTTCCATCACTATTTGTTGCTCTTCTGGCTCGTCGTCTATCGCCCAAACTCCCAACTCTCATGAACTCCCGACTTGGAGGCCCGTTGCACATTTATACTATCGCTGGCCTTGATCTGGAAGGTTCTACGCACCCTGAGTCACACTGAGAGAAACTAGGGCAGTATGCAAGAACATTCTTAAGATAAAAGAAATTCTATCCGCCGAAGGTTAGGAGGATGCGAGCTGCCAAAGGCTTATCACAGTGCCATGCGGAAGAATGCGTGGCGGCAAGCCTGTGTAAGCTGGTCTTTGTGTGACCTTCACACATTTTCGCTCTCGCAAGCGATGCAAAGCAGCCAGGGCGTAACACTACCCCCTCCTCAAGTCTGTTCATCCTGAAGAGACTCTGTAACTTCCGGACCTTCGTAGAGTGCCAGTCGTATAATGTGGAGAACCTTCGGCTTTGCCAAAGAGCCTTGACGACAAATCCGAAATACCACATATTTGATTTTATTCATAATCCTGTAGGGGCCTTCCCAACATTTCTGTGGCTTCTGGTAGTACCTATTTTGCCTCTTTGGGTGGTACAGCCACACCAGTTGTCCTCGAAATATCTCACCCAACATTCTCCTGTCATACCGCATCTTCATTCTGTAACTATTTATTCTGAGGTACTGTCGAGCAAAATAATGAAAACCCACTAGTTTGTTTAATTCGCTGGCATAATCAGGTGCTGCAGCTTCCTCTTCTGTAGGTCGGCCAAACAGCAGATCACTAGGGACACGTAGCTCTCTTCCAAACAGCATCCTTAATGGTGTTACATTTGTGGATGCGTGAACTGCAGAGCGGTAAGCAAGGAGAAAAAATGACACCTTTGAACCTCAGTCCTTTTGGTTGTCTGCCACAAAGATTGACATGTAGTGCTCAAGAGTGCGGTTTAGCCTCTCAACCATTCCATCCGACTGAGGGTGTAAAGCTGTAGTCGTAGTATTTTTCATTCCCAGAATCTTTGTTACCTCTTGGACCACAACAACTTCAAAGTTTCTTCCCTGATCAGAATAGAGTTCTAGTGGCACCCCAGACCTCTAGAAGACATGCCTTCACCATGGCCAGAACACCCTGCGTGTAACACAGTAATTTCTCTCAGGCTTACGCACCACTGAAGTATTCTAGTGATCTTTCCTTCCCATCCTGAACCTGAGATAACACAGCTCCAATACCTACATCACTAGCATCAGTATCCAAAAAAAAAAAAAAATTTGCTCTAAATTTTTGGGAAACCCAGGAATTGTGAAGATTTGAGAATTTCCTTTAGCTTACTAAAAGCATCTTCACAATCAATGGTCCAATGAAATTTCCTTTTTGCCTCAGTCAGAACATGCAGTGGTTTGGCGATCATGGAGAACCCAGGAACAAATTGACGGTAATAGGAACATAATCCCAGAAAACTCTGCACTTCAGTTTTGTCAGTTGGTTAGGCCAATTATAAGAAATTGCTTTGGTCTTCTCTGAGTCTGTTTCGATTCCATGGGCCAACACTATATTTCCCAAGAAATTAATTTTCTTTTGGAAAAGGTGGCACTTCTTAGGAACCAGCTATAAGTTGACTGCGGCCACTTTCTGGAATACAGAGTCTAAGTGTGATAGGTGCTCTTCAAATGTCTTCCCTGTCACAACAATGTCATCTACTTAAACCTGACAGATATCTAAAGGCAGGGCTTTTTCCATCAGGCATTGTAAGGTGGCAAGGGCATTGCACAGCCAAAAAGGCATAACTTTGAAATGCCAGGTTCCTTTCCCTTGAACACAAAATTTAGTTTTTCTTGGTCCTCTGGGGCTATCTCACATTGCTAGTACCCGCTGTTCTTGTCCAAAGTAGAAAACCATTGTGAACCTGTCAAGCTGTTCAATGTGTCAACTGTTCTTGAAAATGGATAAGTCTCTTTCTGCTAGCGATAATCTACACAAAAACTCTTTCTTCCTAACAAGTAAAATTGGTGTTGACCACGGACTAACCGATGGTTCTATCACATTTAGCTCCCTAATTTCCTTAAAAATTCCCTCAACTGCCTCATTCCAAGCTAGTGGCAGTCATATTGGTAGCTGTTTTATGGGTCTGGCATCTCCTGTATTAATGTGGGGCAGGTCACATTAGTCCTTCCAAGTCATTTGGTTCACACGAGGAGGGATTCCTATTTCTCTGCAGTAATTCAGAGACAGCCTTCTCCTGATGCCAGTTAAGATTTTTTGTTCATGCTACCAGTTCATTCACTACTTCTGGTAAAGGATATTTATTATATTTGATTTGCTCTAGAATCTTCTGAAATGTGTGACCTGCTTGCAAAAACATATCACTGCGCCCTCAAGGCGAATAGCACTATCAGACAAACTTATAATTCTAACTGGAAAACTGTCAGAATTAGAAGAGACCAAAGTCCTTGCTACAACAACTTTACCTGGCAGAATGCACACCCTCTCTGCTAGCTCAATTAGACCCAAATGCCTGACAAATTTTCCTTGAAATCTACCTATAATGACAATTTCACTAGAAGCGAGCAGAACAGTGGGTTGACAACAGACTACTGGGCAGCTAATTGGCGAGGACAATTCATGCCATGTTGACACCACCAACTCAGTACTGCCCACCCATAGCACACTAAGTCGAGTATCGATACAGGACCCCAGCATACGTAGTACATCAAGCCCCAAAAGATATTCGTCCTCTATTTCCGCTCTATGCTAAGGTTACCAAGCTTCAAGATCAATTTCCTCTTGCCTCTAACTGGTGTAGCCTCACCTGTTGCTGTAGTCAAACAGCACCATTCCATACTGTCGTCGGACGATCGCTAGGGAGACGACCCAAGCATGTAAGGTCTTACTACCATTAAGGTCGCCCAAGTGTCAACGACAATCTGGCAAGGAACATAATTCAGGCTCCTCTCCACCAGTATTGCATCCAAATCCTGTTTCTCCAACCATACATGAAAGAAAAATTGGGGCCTTCTCTTCGGCAGTCACCGACCTACACCCCCAAGATCGGTGTTTACAAGTTTTCCGAATGTGCTGTACTCTCACCTACTTCTCGCTGCCTCATTTCCCACTGATGCTTCTGCTGCTGCTGTGGGCAGTAGGCTCTCAGATGCACCGGCTAACCACACGACCAACACTCAGGCTGTTCTGGTGGAGGGCGGCGAAGGTCTGAAGCACGGACCCTGGATAAACGTCTGCATCTCCTTCAGTGTCTTCTTGATGCTGTCATCATCGTCTTCATTCAACATCACTGCCCATATCAGACGTACACGTGTGGACACCTGTCTTGCTGACTCCACCTGTAGTGCTCGGGCCAGGGCGTCCTGCATGGTTTGAGGTGCAGCCGAACGTACTGCTTGCCATACCTCTGTGTTGGCGATGGCTTCAATGAAAAAACCAACTGCAACTATGTGGTGCGCCTACTCGGGGCACCCTTCCAGAGATAGGTGAGAATGTCACACAATGTCTTGCCATAGTTCCTGCAGTGGCTCTCCTGGTCGCTGTGTGCAGCTTCACAGTTGGACATGTTGCAGGTATAGGTCGCCGAAACGTAACTCCAAGGCCAACACCAGTGTAGTGTATTTCAGTTGATGTCGTTCTGGCAGAGATTGTAGTATGCACAGTGCGGCGCCTCTCAGTACAGCCGCAAGGTAGTAGACTCGCTGATCATCTGACCAGCCATTCAGGGTGGCAACTATTTCAAACTGGTGTTGGTACTCCGTCAATAAGTCTGCCCATCATAAGGGGCGGGCTTAATTGAGACCCCCTTCCCCACTCCTGGCTGCACGACACCAATGCTACAAAGCTGCTGACTGTCCACCAAGGTTGCTGCATTGGTTACAACTTGTACTGCTTCCCCACTTGTCTCGTCTGCAGATGTTGTGGTAAAGGAACTCCGCTACTGAAGGAATTCCTGCCACTCTTTCTTCGGTGAACTCACTTCCTGTTTCATTTAGTTCTCAACACTGTCCATTCTTTCACTGACACTGTCTATTTTCTTGTCCGCACACACTATTCTCGTGTTCATTAACTCGCTAATGCATTCTATTTTCCTGACTACATTATCTATTTTCTTGTCTACATTCTCATTTGCTGAGTCTATTTTCCTATCTACTAAACCGTTTACATTACTTATCTGACTATTTACGTTCTTGTTAACACTATTTACATTCCTGTTCACAATATCTATTTTATTATTTACATCTTCTCTCAAGCTATTTATACTTGCGCTCACTTAGCTACTTAGCCCTCAACTAATGTTCGCAGTGCTTCCAGTTCTGCAGACATTTTCTAGTTAAACTCACTGCAATGGTTGTACAAAACAGTTAAGTTCTTCAGCCTACAGCTGTTAAAATTAAATAAGTTTTCTTAATATCATTAATTACAAGCCTACTGCCTAACTTGATTTATGATTAATTAATTAATAATTACCTACATACCACTTTTTACACCAGTGTTACAAGATGCCTGAGGGGCGTATCTGCATTAGGTCTTAACTGGAGGTCTTAACTAAAATAAAATAAATTAATTTGATTTTAATTTATTTATGCTGCTATTATTTACAGCATTCATCTATCTATCTCCACTGTCACTCTTTTTATTTTTCAATGAGCGCGGTATTTAATGTCTATCTCAACTCTAATCAAAGTCCTCCTCTATATCTGTTTGATTATAGTCAATTAACTCACATTCATCATTAACAGATGTTCAGTTTGTCTGTTTCCATAAATTGAAATGTCTTTTACTCACGCATCCAGTCCAATAGTCCCGCCTACCAATCGCACTCTTGGCTTCACTGATGCTTGCAGTCACAAATTTTCCTCCCTTTGGTCACTTCCAGTGCTACTTGTTCTTCTGGCTCGTCATCTATCGCTTAATGCTGCACAATCGCCCAAACTCCTGACTCTCATGAACTCCTGGCTCAGAGGCCCGCCACACTTTTATATTTTCGCTGGCCTTGATCTGAAAGGTTCAAACCCCGAGTCACGCTGAGAGAAAGAGAAACTAGGGCAGTAAACCAGAACATTCTTCAGATAAATGCAGAAATTCTACCTGCCAAAGGTTAGGAACGTGCGAGCTGCAAAAGACTTATCAAGATGCTATGCGGAAGAATGCACGGTGGCAAGCCTGTGTAAGCTGGTCTTTGTCTTCGCTGTCCACTGTTGGGTTACATACGTGACCTTCACACATGTCCGCTCTTGCAAACGCTGTGAAGCAGCGAGCGCGTAACAGCAGCATTCTTGTGGTCTAAAGGTGGCAGTCTCACTGCACAGGTGTAGGTTGCAACAGGCCTAGTAAGCCAGTAACTGAAAGCCCACATTTACTTGTAAGATTATTGGTAAATTCCAGACTGATAAAAATAGTAAACCAGAGAGACAAAAGAAGATGAAGCCCTTTTACCAAGTCGACCCAACAGACTGGAAATAGTTAAGGATGATGATTGATAGATTATGGAGTACGAAGTCAAAGACAATGAAGATAATGGACGACAACAATGAATATGATGGATGATGAAGACAAGTATAACGAAGACGATGGATAATGAAGACAACAACGATGAAGATGATGGTGATGACGACAACAATGATGATGATGATGATTTGCAGTTTAATTACAAGGGCTCAGCCTAATCTGGCAACTCACACACCATCCTCGCTCCAACCGTTTTACAGTGGTGAAATGGCAATTCCAAGCGTCTAGCCTGGATGGTTTGCCTTTCACTTTATGCATCACAAACTTTATGTGCCATATAGATCACAGGATGGCCTTTTCATTCATTGGNGGATGACGAAGACGATGGATAATGAAGACAACAAAGATGAAGATGATGGTGGTGATGATTTGCAGTTTAATTACAAGGGCTCAGCCTAATCTGGCAGCTCACACACCATCCTCGCTCTAACCGTTTTACAGTGGTGAAATGGCAATTCCAAGCGTCTAGCCTGCATGGTTTGCCTTTCACTTTATGCATCACAAACTTTATGTGCCATATAGATCACAGGATGGCCTTTTCATTCATTGGAGATGTTCAATAATGCTCTGCATCCTTCAGCTGCTACTGTGCATGACAGCTAAGAGAGCCTTGATGAAAAACAACGCCAATTCCTACACAAGTATGTCTTTCACTCTTGATCATGCTGCTATTTTCATGTCATGTATTTATTATAACCTGATAATTCAAATACTTTTCAAGGCCCAACATAATTTAAGTGCTGTTTAAGGCCTAGAAACTAAAAATATAAAAATTAAGGACTTTCAAAGACCAAATCTGCCAGTTAAATAAAAAGTTAAAAATTTGGTTTTTACAAACAAATGGCTTGGGCAATAAGGAACAACAACTTGTGGTTAACATTGTGTCACAATTACTGACCTTCCTACTGTGTCATATGTGCTATACTCTCCTTATTACAACATGTTGCCCACTAACTTTCTTTGAAATTTCATTTTATTTCCAGTATGATTTGCAGAAAAAATATTTCACTATGTACTTCAAGTGATATTTCATGTAATGTCCTTGCCCACAAGCCATGTTTTTAGTTTTATAATATCCATCTGTTATCATTTTTCAACTATAATATTACAATACCTCTGTGTCAAAATATAAGCACACTAAAGATTTTTTAAGTATGAAAATTCTACAGCTCTTAGTGGTCATTTAAAAACACAAAATGATAGTTTAGCAATTTTTATATTCAAAAAAGTTATTTTCAGTTCTTCTCAATTTGTTATACACCAATCCAATTTACTTTCTTTCTTCCAAACTGTTTCCTTACAACTTTATAATTTTAAAAAGCAACACAAAATGCTTCCAAAAAAAAAATACAAAAATTTGCACCATAATGAGTTTAACAGTTAATATATAAAAAAAATGTCTTGTTCTGTGCATGCCTATATTATTAGTGTTTCAAAGATGATGATACATTCAGTTTAAGAGAGAGTCTCCCTTGCAGCATCTTTACTTCTGCTCCTTCATCAACTCATGTTCTGATCTTCTAATGCTTCACTTCTGAAAGATGAGGTATTTCTGGCTGAGCTTTCACCCTCTTTCAAACACAGTGTGTTCTTACTTCCTCAGATGGAGTAATAGATCACAAAATACACATTAAGCAATGAAACTGTTCTTAAGAGGATTTTTAAAAAGTATAATAAAGAAAAACTTGGCTCCACCAATATACTGCCATGATACAAAACCAGAACTTTTTGTGTGAAGTAAACTAATTCTTCCACAACTTTGTGTTGTGATCCACCTCGTCTCTCCTTAGTAAAAAAACAATGTGTCATAACTTCCTCCTTTGAAGGGAATGTCGGCCCACTCACATTTTACAACCTTAGCATTTACAATAAACAATTGACCTGTCTCCAAAACCAACTTCCACAGCAGAGTTATTGACGAATGCATTCATCATTATTGCCAAATTTAAGCATACGGCACCTCCAATAAACCAACTGCTCAGTTCTGCAAACACATAAATGGAAATTGAGCGTGATTGCTTTAATAGTTAAAAAGGTAAGATTATATTTCAAAGGTAATCAAGTTCACAAATCCTTAAAAAAGAAGTGTTCTCAATATCAACGTACTTGTTAAGATAGGGAAGCATTTATAGATCTCTTTTATTAATACTGGAGTGTTCCACCTATCTAATGCTACAAAATTTCAGGAGCAAAGAGATATTATCCTATTATATATTGGTAAACTGCNGGAGTGTTCCACCTATCTAATGCTACAAAATTTCAGGAGCAAAGAGATATTATCCTATTATATATTGGTAAACTGCCATGTCACGTTAGTAAACTGGTATATACTTAAAGCTGTAAAATTGATGCATCAATAAATTATCCTCCTGANTGGAGTGTTCCACCTATCTAATGCTACAAAATTTCAGGAGCAAAGAGATATTATCCTATTATATATTGGTAAACTGCTATATCATGTTAGTAAACTGGTAAATATTTAAAGCTATAAAATTGATGCATCAATAAATTATCCTCCTGACATAAACTAACCATGTCAAACAAACAAACAAATGATTGAGACGAGTACAAATATCACATAATGAAGTATCTGGCAAATATTTATAAGCAAAGAAGCTGATACAAGTGTAAACAAAAAAAAAATCAAAGAACATTACCTGAAAATAAAACATTTTCTCCCGCACCACGGACACGAAGGGGAGAATTATGATCACTTTCTTGCGTTTCTCCAGCACAGTTTTGATGGTGAGGATCTCCGCCACGAGCGTCTTACCTGTGCAACCACAAACCCTCACATCAGGACTCCATCGCAACACATCGCAACAGTTCCTCGCAACTGCAATACAGCCAGACAGTTACTGTAGATCTGAAGGGAAGAAAGGAACTGGCTTTATATGCAGACAACTGAAAAATACATTCATTGCACGAACCATTACATACAAACTGAAATGAAAATGTTCATTGTTTCAAAAGCCTTCCGTATAATCAACACTATGGTGGATGTCTGTCAGTAATGGGACAGAAAGGAATGGTGACGTCATTTAACAATTCTCGTTTAACATCCTGTGCTACAATTAATGTGTCAATTTTGCCAGCTAACAGCATGTTGACATGTGCCGACAAGATGCACCTTACACGTGAGCACGTGACCAACTGCTGGACATTTCCAAATCAACACTACAACACAAAGCCACCCATAAGTAATATACAAAAGAGAGTGTAATTATTGCACAAAATGAATCTGTTAGCACAACATATCCACTCACGCCTTACTGCACTAAAACAATGAACATAATTTTTCTAGCATTGCATTTTTACACAATTCCGAACTTCATTGCATTCCAGCATTCTTGTATTCCCACATACCTACCTAATCACCTCCAGTAGAGCAACAAGTGACTGCCAGGGACCATTGCAAGCAGGGGATGGCTCGAGATAAAATAAAAGATCTCACCTGGTCAGGCTGTTGCGGATTGCTTCTCGATACTCCCGTAACTTCTTATTCTTCACAACTCTCCTCACACCATCACCCCAAGACCAACACTGCGATTTTACAGATGCATCAACATAAGCGCAAGGATATTCCTGCATGCATCTTTTTAACTTAACATGTGGTTTAACATAATATAAACACACACATTTTGTTGCATTAGTTGGTACTACTGCTTCAGGTGGTACATCTGTTTAAAAGGCAGTAGTGAGAATGTAGTCTATAAGAGACACACAAGGATAATGTGTGTTAGTCTACTGAATAAGTGTATGTTCCTGCCAAGTGGTTTAATAAAGGAAATATTAAATAATAACTAGTTAAGAGTGGTTTACTAACCAAATAGACATTGCAACATGGCGTAGTGGTGTGGAACGATGTGTTATTGTGAATTTCTATTCTGACTTACTTCACATACAGTAAAATGGTGACGAGTGGTAATGTTAAATTACTGCCAGACTTCGACTTGCAAAACCCAACTGTGTACATGGACCGGTAATTTTGGGAAACACAATTTGAGGACTATTTAATCAGTACAGGACATTATCAATCACATGACAAAGTGAAGATATCTTTACTTTGCAACATGATGGGAAGCGAGTCAGCAAGCATACTATCACCATTGTCAATCTCGTACGCAGATCATACCAACTACGTGAAGGTCAAAACAGCGATAGAAAAATATGCCAATCCCCATGTGAATGAGGTTTTTGAACGATACGTATTTGATCAATATGTTCAAGAAGAAGGGGAAAGTTTCGATCACTTTCTCATATCCCTGCGACAGCTTGCGCAAAACTGTAATTGTAACTTGCGGATGATGGCAGAGGTGCGGAATACGGGAGAGCAGCTAGATAACCCTGTAGTTGCCCCGGAGGGCTCGGGAGATTGTGTTAGTACATGGCATAAAGCAGTGAGGGAAGCATTGCTACGCATGGAAAACTTAACACTAGAGAAGGCAGCATCTCACTGCAGGGCATGTAAGCAAAGAAGGCATCAAGTGAAGCAAATTCATACCAAAAGTGGCAGTGGTAGAGTTGACCACTTTCGGTGGACACACTAAATAATCGAGTCAAGTCAGAGAAGAAAAACAAGTTTGACTGGCAGGATCAGAGTATGAAGGAATTCAAGAGTGGTAGGTGTCAATCTACACATAGTCCCAGGGGGTACCCAGCACATGGAAAAAAACGTGCAAAGTGCGGCAGCGTCCTCAACAATTTTGCAAAATCGTGTAAAGTGAAGAATGAAAAATTTGTTGAACAGTGTAATGAATTAAATTCAGAGGAGTAGCTGTATTGTGATAATGTTCAGGTTTGCCTAAATGTCAAAACTAAAATGGCAAAGGCTAAAAATAATGGGGAAGGCCCAACCTACCCTAACGAGTGGCATGAAAATGTAGCGATAGAAAACAGAAGCCTAAATGTGAAATTGGATACTGGAGCCCAGGTGAGTGTGTTGCCGTTTAAGAAAGTTAGCATTCAGTTTAAAATAGACTCTATAAACATTAAATTGAAAACATTGGACGGAATTGTCAAACCGTGGGGTAAAGTTAATCTATGTTGTAAAGTCAAGGACAAGGAGGCCTACATAGAGTTCATGATTGTAGGTGCAGATGTTACGCCACTTTTGGTTTTGTCAGGTTGTTTGGCATTAAATTTAGTTCAGAGAGTTTGCTCAGACAATCAAAATGTATTTCAGGGTCTTGGCTATTTTCCACAAACTTGCAACATTCTAACCAAGTTGAGCGCAGGACCAGTGTGCAGATATCTTGTACAGTGCCACAAGCACTCAAGAAACTGCTCAAAGAGGAACCGGATAGACTTGTAACAAAAAATGTTATAACAAAGGTCAACTAAGCTGATGTCAAAGAGTGGATTAGCAATATTGTTAAACTAGAGAAGCCAAATGGCACGCTGTGATTATGTTTGGATCCGTCAGACTTGAACCAAGAGATTGTTAGGCAGTTACATTGTAATGATGCAAGTTATTAATTTTCAAGACACGTGTTTCATTTTCTTTTGTGCCGTGGTGGTTCGTTTACAATGATAGTTTGTTTATCGGGCATACGTTTGCCATTTAACGTTTATCAGGCATCCAGTTGCTGTTTTGAAAATTTTAGTTTTTGTTACGCGTCAACATTAGATTAGCTTTTTTCAGACTGCGTTGACAGTTTTGCCAGAGAAGTTAGCTTATCTTTATCTTGACGGCGCAGTTAAGCGGGCTACGCAGTGTGGAGAGCGTGTGTGGCAGCCCACGCCGGGTCCTTCTGTGAGGAGGGGGGAGGGGATAGGCAGCGAGAAATACTCGTGTGCCTGTCACCATTGAAGTCAGTAGTCTGAAGTCAGTCGTCATCCAGTGCTCGCCTAGGCCCCATCGGGCGTGGCGCAAAACTCCCACACCAGCAAACTTGAACTTGCTAGATTATTTCTACGCCAGTGTGGGAGGTCGCTGCATTTGTTTTTTCTTCAGGCAACTTTTATGAGATAGTTAATCAACGACTGTGGCGCTGCTCTCTTGTTTGTCTGTTTATCAGTGAACCCTGTTCGTACTCTGCATGTGTGAACACTATGTGAACTGTTGCATCTTGGTTAATAAATTAAAGTAAAGAACACATAAACCGGAACTTGACTTTATTTAACATTTAATTGGCGTTCTTTTTAAAGAGTCTCGTGTTACTACCTCTGAGCTAGAGAAGTGGCAACTTCCAGGCGTCAATACCTTGGCGTGCGGCATAACAAATATGGCGGCCTAACTGTGTGGCTGCAATATTATAAAGCCCGCTATAACTGTGCGCGTGCCACATTACAACATGTTGAGCCTAAAGTAGGAGAAACCTGTGAAAAAATGGTTGTTAAAAAATACTTCACTGTATTTATTTGACTTAAGGGAAGGGTTTCATCAGGTCTTATTAGATACAGCATCATCACTGAAATGTAGCTTTTCCAGCCCATATGTTACTTACAAATACCTCAGATTGCCATACGGTGTGTCTAGTGCTCCTGAAACATTTCAACATCTGGTGGAAGAAAATATCCCTAATACTGTAATTTATTTTGATGATTTGTTTTGTTGTGTATAGAAGGGACTGAAGCTATTCATGATGAAATGGTACATCAGGTTGTTGAGCGGGCAGGAGCTACATACACTAGGTTTAATGAGGATAAACTCGAGGGGGCAACAAACTAAGAAAATCTGTGTACACTATGGGAAAAAATCACTCAAAAATCACTAAGAACCCCTAAAAATCACAGAAAATCTAGAAAAATTACGTAAAGTCTCTAAAGTCACAAGAAAATCCTAGTAAATCACACAAAAATTCCAAAAAATCCCTGGAAATCTCAGAAAATCACCGAAAATCATTGAACATCTCATAAAATCCCTGTAAATCGCATAAAATCACTGAGAATCTCAGAAAATCCCTATAAATCACAGGAAATCCCACAAAAACACAAAAAATTTCAGAATATCCCTGGAAACATTGGAAAATTGTTAGAAATCTCAAAAACTCTACAGAATAACTGGAAACTGAAAAAAACGTACAACTAGCCATGTTTCCCAAAAAAATTTGGTTTAAATTATTAACAAAAAATTTAGATTTGAAAAAAATTTAAAATACTGCAAAACATATTAAAATTCTATTAATCTAACAAGACTACGTACATAGAATTTCGCAAAATTATAAACGTGAACAAAAATTGTAAAAAATGCATTAATGCAACCTTCGAATAGAGTCTGCAGACTAATCACAATTTTTGTAAACTACACAAAAGTTCCTGTCCCCTAGAATTTGTTGCATAACTATAGGAGTTGCAGAGGCTGCATTTGTTTCCCTCCATTTTTAGCCTACCTCCCCAAGGAAAGATAGGCTTATATTATTATTTTTATTGTTGTTACACTGGTACAAATGACCTTCAGAAACACCAACCCGAATGTGATTTCAGCATCAAACAATGTAATATCCAATCCAGGAAGTGTTGAATATTCATAGTAATTCATTTAAAATTCAAGGCAAACACTAAGACACCGGTGCCTTACTTAAGATTCGCACACAATTCCTCGCACCGTAAGTCAGAGTGTAGTCAACTACAGTATGCTTCGGAGGTCAGCGAAAAATACGCTTATGTGATAATATTCCAGCCTGCGTGTGCGTGTCTTGACTAAGAGTATGTATGTGTGTGTGCACGTACTTACCTGAAACTTTTGAAACTATTCACTGAATCATACCTGACTTGATCAACTTATAGAATGCAGTAAAGATAGCTTACTTTCGTAATTGATTCTGTACTGGATAATTTGTTTTTCATAATGGCTGCTATTAATTATTGGTGCTATGATATTTCTCATAAACTGTTCAGTCAATTTGAACCAAATATAGTGTGTTCAACATTCACAATGTCAGGATGGAATTTGTTAACTTGAATCCCCAATGCTCTTCCATTTTGGGATGTCGCAACTTGAAAAATAATGCTTTTACATAATATTTGTAGAATTTATCAGTTACTGTCCAATTTGACATATAAATAGTGATGCTATAGGCCACTTAAAATTACTTGATTTAGTTGTATCAGGCACCTTCAAAATGGCTTCTTTATAAATATGTATGACAAGAGTGCCACAATTGCCAAACCAATTATTTAAAACAAAATTGGTACGCTGATTAACCTAAAGCTAACATTAATTACGCTAAAACATATCTTTATGTAGACTATTATGTAAGATAGTGTTGCCTGAAACAATAAACTACATCATATCTCCGGATGCTGAACTGACTCCTGCCAACTTCAACATATAAATAATATCCATGGTTGGTCACCTAAAATGATAGAGTACACAATTAGAGAAAATTACACACAATTTCAAATGAAAATTTTATGGATATTTCATGTTAGTATGCCGTAACCGTCAACACATTACACACTATTTAAACAAAATTTGGTAAGCTGGCAGTGGCTACTCCGAAAATAAAATATATTCAATAACAGTTTCTCTGATAAGGCCATTTTTTTTTAAATATTGTTTAAATTGGAAAGAAAAAAATACCTTTTACAGTACATCTCGGGAACTACTAACCTATTTGAACCCAACTTGGAATACTGGAGCAACTTATTATTTGCATCAAATATTGTAATGACGCAGTATTATAAATTTTCGGGATACGTGGATCATTTTCTTTCGTTTTGCCATGCGTTGTAAATTTGTTATTGGGTTCAAAATTATTGCTGTCGTGGTTCGTTTACCGTGATAGTTTGTTTATCGGGCATCCGTTTGCCGTTTTGTTTCGAACGTCGTAGTTTTCAGTTAAGCGTTAGCATTATACTAGAAATTTCAGACGTCGACAAGTTTTATATGAGAAGTTTGCTTATCTTTATCTTGACAGTGCAGTTAAGTGGACTACGCAGTTTTGGAGAGCATGCGTGGCAGTCCACGCCAGGCCCTTATCTGTGGAGAGGGGGGTAGGCAGCGACAAATACACGAGTGTCTGTCGCCGTCCAGCAGTCGTCATCCAGTGCTCAGAGCAGTTGATAGCAGTCGATAACCAGCAATAGTCTCTCAGCAGCGACTCGCCGAGGCCGCGTCGGGCGTGGCGCATAGCCCCCACACTGGCAACTTAACCCTGCTTGTTTGATTTCTACGCTGGTGTGGGACGTCCCTAATTATTAATATTGTGGCAAGGCAACTTTTATGAGATAGTTAATCAACAACGACTGTGGCGCTGCTCTCTACTTGTTTGTGAACCAGTGAAAACTGTTCGTACTCGGCATACCTGAACTGTATGTGAACTGTGGCGTCAAACTGTTTAAATAAAATTACACAATAATAAACAGGAACTTGAATACATTATTTGTTATTTAATTGGCACCCTTTTTAAAGAGTTTGTGTTACTACTACTGAGCTAGCCTAGTTGCAACTTCCAGCTGCCAATACATTGACGTGCGGCATAACAAATATGGCGGCCTAACTGTGGAACTGTAATATTATAAAGCCGGCTATAACAAGCAGTGTGTGCAACATTACAATATGTAAACATATTAAAACCACTTTTGTCCGCCACGCTGGAAATTAAAATCTTAAACATTAAACTTAAATAACATAAATAAAGTTTGCAGCCTTTATCATAATACCAACACATTTGGCAACAAAGTATAATTTTCAGTCATCACAAGTGAACAAAGGCATATTTTTGTTACCATTATGCCTATTTAAACCAAAATTAGGCTGCTGAATGAACTAGTGAATTCATTAACAAATTTCATTTTGCATGACTCCCTTCAGAACCCTTCCCAACATACCCAAAGCCCTTCTTCCCTTTGCAACCACCCTCTCTACCTGTTTTTTTCCATCTAAGGTTTTCCTGCAATACAATCCCTAGATACTTATATTCTGCTGCTTTTTCTATCTCATGCTCCTCCCATCTGTACATGTCCCTGCTTATCACCTTCTTCCTTGTAAACCTCACTACTTTAGTTCTTCTTACATTTATCTTCATTTTGTTCTCCATGGTCCACAACCATATCCTGTCAATGTCTGCCTGCAAGTTTTCACCCCCTCCCACCACTGCATACAATATACAATCATCTACAAACAATATTGTTTTTCCCCTAATCCCCAAACCTATGTCATTTACCATAATCGTAAACAACAAAGGGCCCAGCACGCTTCCCTGCGGCACCCCTGACGTAACCTCTCCTTCCTCCGATATTCCCTCCCCCACTTTCACCCTCTGTCTTCGCCCCCTGAGGAAGTCCCCAATCCATTCCACTACCCACTTGTCCAGTATCAGCTCATCCACTTTCTTCACATCAAAGTCCCATGGGGCTCCTTACCAAATGCCTTCTCAAAGTTTATGAAGCAGGCATCTACCTGCTTCCCCTCATCAACTGCCTGCACCAGACCCTCTAACAGCTCAGTCAGCTGCATCTCACATGAGTGTCCTTTTCTGAAACCATGTTGTGACTCCTCCAACAAATTCCTCTTGTTCATAACATTCACCATATACTGAACCACCAGCCTCTCCATTAGCTTTCCTGTACTCGATGTGAGACTCACCGGTCTGTAGCTGCCAGGCCTCCCCCTGCTTATGTAATGGGACCACCAACGCATCCTTCCTACCTTGTCGCAACTTAAGTCCTGTGTTCCCTATCCCGTCTGGTCCCACTGCCTTACTGCTTTTCAACCTCCTGATTACCATTGCTATCTCCCACTCCCTCATCTTAAACTTACTAAACAACCCCCAATCCCTTTTAACCTCCCTATTCCAATCCTCCTTTGCCTCAAACACTGACAAGTACTGGCCTTGCAGCATCTCCGATTTTTCTTGGTCATTTGACGCAGCATGTGGGCTGCAGAATGTGCAATGAACATTTCTTTGATTTTCCACTGCGCCTTCCATACAAATACAAAGTGTTTCAAAAATAAAATATATTCATTCACCAAAATGCTTAATATTGGAGTACTGTTTGTTATTTGCTAGTTCAGTTTGCATACCAAAATACAAATGTATTATAGCAACCTTGTCAACCACTTCATTATAATCACACATGTATTTTTTGTAAATGGGAATAAATATTACTGCAAAATATAATACTAACCTTAAAATACAAGGGAAACAACACGAGTGAGAAAAGCAGCAACAAAATCACCAAGTTTAGTAAATGTAGGCTTAATTCCAGTATTTCGCTTATTTTTTTTATTATTTCACAAAAAAAAATTTCTTGTACAAGAGCATCTTTTTGCCTTTAGCATATAAAATGTGGCACACCTATCAAACTAAGACACCTGTGAAGCCAATATTGCCAATAAAAAAACCATTCTCATTAAATATAAATGTTATTTTATACCCTTAATTATAATAATAAAATATTTTTATTTTATTAATGTTTATATTTTATATGAACAACTAAAAGAAACTAACTAATAAATTTAAATGTTTCAAAATAACAACACGATTCTAAATTTATATTAAAATTCTCACTTGAAGTTTGAAATACAAGGTTAGTAATACAAAGCATAAACCTTGTAATGACGCAGTATTATTAATTATCAGGATACGCGGTACATTTTCTTTTAATGCGGGGTTTAGTAAAAATTGATATCAGGACTGAAAGTTATAGCAGTGGTATAATGTTTATCGCCATCCATTTGCCGTTTCAGAAATCATAGTTTTTATTAGCGTCATCATTAATAGACAGAAGCTTTTCCGTCTGCGTCAACAGATTTTGTTCTAAAAGGTTTGGATTATCTTTTACCGACGACGCAGTTAGGAATGGCGTGGGAACGATTTTGGTATCCAGGAGAGAGGAGGGGTGGTAGGCATGAGCGACTTAATACCCAGAGTGCCTACCACCCGAGAGACAGATTGACGGACAATGGCCAACAGTAGACAACAAGCGCTGGAAGGGTACGCGTCGGGCGTGGCAAATATCCCCACACCGGCAACCTTTATACTTCTAACTTATTTCCGCCAGTGTGGGAGGTCACTAGTTCCTCTGGCGATACCAGCTTTCAAGACGTGATTAAGTAAACAAACCACTGAGGCGCTGTTAATTATTTCTGTTTGTCTGTGAAACCTGTTT
Organism: Clitarchus hookeri; assembly: GCA_002778355.1. NCBI lineage: Eukaryota > Metazoa > Arthropoda > Insecta > Phasmatodea > Phasmatidae > Clitarchus > Clitarchus hookeri. The sequence continues at coordinate 420,396 of NQII01000856.1, read as the reverse complement.
GTACTCTGAATACCTGCAAATTGTATGTGAACTGCTTCATTTGAATAACAAATAAAAGTACCGAGCAAATAAACCGGAACTCGACTTCATTTCATTGGCACCTTTTTAAAGAGTTTCACGTTGCTACCTACTGAGCTAACCGAGCTGTAACTTCCAGTCTTTAACTCGTGGAAAGTAACAAACATGACGGCCTAAATGCGAGGTTGCCACATTGCAAATATGGTGCTTAACATGGGGCAATTAATCGCACCAGAAGACTCTGGATCTACAAACATCGCAGCAGCACAACACCAAGTTACCGGCAGTTCCAGTGAACAAAGCAGATCCAAGTACGAGACGACTACATTCACCAGCAGCAGCAGTAACCCGGTAAGAATTCATCAATCCACGTCGGGCAAATCATCAATGGAACCACCGGTCCAAGTAATTTTGCCACGAGTTATTTTGTGTACAGGTTATGTGGATATTATTGCAAGTAAATTCGTCAAGAAGTAGTTTGTTTAATTTGGTTTAGAGGTTAAGTGGGGAAAATTTACTAATGCCATAACTGTGCAATAATGGCACAATGTACAAATAAAACAATATGAACAGAAGAAACGTGCAATATTCTGTTGTTACAGAAAGGACAGCAGGAGCTTAAATGAGTAGCAGAAAAGAGTAATAAAGGTATTGAAAGATTAATAACAAGAAAAGAAAACCAGGGGTTTGAAACGGAAAAGAATAGGTTAGGAAAGGTATCAACATTAACTGCCCCAAGTAAGGATAATAAAAACAGCAATGACATAACAGATGAAGTTAATACTGGCTGTGAGAATGAATATAAAGAGTTTAATACTGTGGGTATAAATGCAGAATTTATAACTGATTGTGACAAAAGTAAAGAGTTCAATACTGTGGATAGAAAGGCAGAAGGTATTATTGGTTGTGACGACAAAAGTAAGGAATTTAGTACAGAGGGTAGAAATGCAGAAGTTATTATTGATGACTCAGTTCTTTTAAGAGAAAATCAATTGCTGAGGGAGATTGATAATGTTGAGAAGAGTGTACCTAACAGTTGTAAAGTCAGTAAGTTGATGAGAAATGTAATACAGGAAGGGAGACTTCAGATTTGGGGGGTACAACCAAATGGTTATAATGAATCAAAACTGTGATTGCGATCAGCTGTTAAGTTTCAACAGGCAAGGTTTGCTGAGAGCACAGTAAAAGGTTACATTGAGAGTGGGGGGTGTCCTAGAGTGAAACATTATGATGTTCTCAGGAAAAGTTTTGTAAGGAGAAAGCAAAGATTGAAACAAAGGGTCAGAAAAGCAGTGAGGAAAAGGAAGAAGAGAGGTAGATTTAAAACAGTAAGGAAAAGGAAAAGAGTGAAGTATAGTATGAGAAAGGTCGTGAGGAAAAAGAGAAGGAAATGGAGAAACAAAGTGAGAACGGCAATGAAAAGGAAAAGAAAGAAAAAAATGTAATAAAGACAGACTGCAAATTAGATTAATTAGATAGATACATAATTTTTTTTTTTGTACCGTTATTTAATACTTTGATTATACAGTAATAAGATAAGGGAGATAAGTTATTGTTTTTATTTTGAAGAAAAAATTCTTTTAAATGAAGGACACTACAAGTTGGTCACAATGTGTACAGGATACATGGGCTAAACCCTTCTCAGGCAACAGTAAATAATGTATCAGATTATTGTTGTTTCTGTTCAAGATCATTATGCTGATGTTCCGAAGAAACTGTTTTAAAATGTGCTCAGATTGACATGTTGAAGTTATCATGGTAGAGGACTTTTTAATCTGAAGGAAGGCGTACATCATTCTGTCCACATTTTGAAACACCCCTAACAGATAATTTGTATACAAATCTGAGGCCTAATGTTCAATGGAGAAAATTGCATATTCTTACAGTGTGTTTTGGTTGCAAATTATCTTGCTACAACTGATAGCTTATTACATTTCAAACATCTCCGTTTTCTAGCATATCATTGTAAATGTCTGGCTAATTCCATGTAACTGTGTAGAAGTCAAGCAACATAGGTAATAATAATATTATGTTGACTGCAGTTTTCTTGAAGTTGGTTGCAACATAATAATATTGCAGTGACACTCAAACTGTTAAAACTTTGGTCTTTAGGAGGGAGCCATGCTGGTTATATTATTTTTTAAGGATTTGATGGCAAGGGTAATGTTTGCATTTGTGATTTTTTTACCAACTCTACTGTATGCAATTGAGTCTTAAATTGTGTCTGTTGTATAAGTAATCTGGATGAATTGTTATTTACTTTATTATTAGTAAAAAAAAATAAACTTCTGTATGCACTTTATTTGTAATTTAGAGATATTGTTACTTATTCAAGTTTGGCATTGCCACGAGTGAAAATTATAGATTTATTCAGAAAGTAATGTATTGGTATTTTCAGTTCCATGTGACTGTAAAATAAGCTCAGAATACAGTATTTGTTCTGTAGAATAACATGTCTGTTTCATGAAAATGATGTACAGAGAAGGCTGTTGGTTTTTCTAAGACTTGTGTCTGGAACTACGGTAAACCATTTTAGAATAAACTATTTTATTTTGTTTGTGAATTGTAACTGCATCATTTATTGTGCATGAATCATTAGTATGGTTATCAATACAGACTAATATGTTCAATGCCACTGCATATCTTTATACTGGTTTTTAAGAGAATACTTGTAAATTTTCTATTAGAGTCTGTGTTGCGAGTTTTATTTTAAAATGTCTACTTAAGTTAATAATATTTTATTACCATTGAAAATAAGGCAATTAGCAAGTCCTTGGTAAATACTTAAAACACAAAAATTGTGCAGAAGCTCACTGCGTCTTGATAGAATTCCTCAAGCAGTCATTGGCTAGTTATGTTCATGCCTGAGTGTGATTTTTTCTTTACAAATACATACTACATTTGTCAACTATAATGAATAATGTGATATTGTTAAGAACATATTTAACTGTATTAGCAGTAGTATGTGATAGTAATGAATTTAGGAGAATGTATCAAGGAAACTCTTCTAATGTAAACAGTTGTGTTGTGCAAATAAGCAATGAGAAGAGTTGTTTTATATACACTGAAGAGCCAAAAAAAACTTGTACACCTGCCTAATATTGTGTCGGGCCCCCGTGAGCACGCAGAAGTGCCTCAAGACGACGTGGCATGGAATCAAATAATGTCTGAAGGTACGCAGGAGGTAATTCACACCATGAATCCTGCAGGGCAGTCCACAAATCCATAGGAGTGCGAGGCGATGGAGATCTCTTCTGAACAGCACGTTGCAAGGCATCCCATATATGCTCAATAATGTTAATATCTGGTGATTTAGGTGGCCAATGGAAATGTCTAAAGTCAGAAGAGTGTTCCTGGAGCCACTCTGTAGCAACTCTTGACGTGTGCGGTGTCGCATTGTTCTGCTGAAATTGTCCACGTCCATCGGAATGCACAATGGACATGAATGGGTGCAGGTGATCAGACAGGATGCTTACGTACATGTCACATGTCGGAGTCGTATCTAGACATATCAGGGGTCCCATTTCACGCCAACTGCACATGCCCCATACCATGTCACAGCCTCCACCAGTTTGAACAGTCCCCTGTTGACATGTAGGGTCCATGGATTCATGAGGAAGTCTCCATACCCGTACACGCCCATCTGCCTGATACAATTGTAAACGAGACTCGTCAGACCAGGCAACGTGTTTCCAGTCATCAACAGTCCAATGACGGTGTTGGCGGGCCCAGGCGAGGCGTAAAGCTTTGAGTCGTGCAGTCAACAACAGTACACGAGTGGGCCTTCGGCTCCGAAAGCCCATATCAATGATGGTCCGTTGAATAGTTCGCACGCTGGCACTTGTTGATGCCCGAGCATTGAAATCTGCGCCAATTTGAGAAAGGGTTGCACGTCTGTCACGTTTAATGATTCTCGTCAGTCGTCGCTTGTCCCGTTCTTTCACGATCTTTTTCCGGCCGCAGCGATGTTGAAGATGTGATGCTTTACCGGATTCCCGATATTCACGGTACACTCGTGAAATGGTGGTACGCGAAAATCCAAATTTTATCGCTACCTCGGAGATGCTATGTCCCATCTCTCGTGCGCCGACTATAACACCACGTTCAAACTCACTTAAATCTTGATAACCTGCCATTGTAGCAGCAGTAATCAATCTAGCAACTTTACCAGATGCTTGTTGTCTTATATAGGCGCCGCCTACCGCATCGCGGTACGCTGATTGGTTCCATACCTCTGTTATTTGCATATGCACGCCTATACCAGTTTTTTTGGCTCTCCAGTGTAATAAGCAATGTTTTTTTAAAACTGTTTTTCTAACTATTGGGATTTAATTAAACAGAGTACCGAACAGGAATTGATTTATGCATATTAATCAGTTTTGCTTTTTCGATTTTAAAAAGGTTAGAGTTTGTTGAAAGTTAAGTTGAAAATACACTGAATGTTAATGTAAGAATTTGAATGTTACTGTTATTTTGCAAATCAGAGTTAACAAATTTGAATAATAAAAAATATTAATTAAGGATGCAGTACAGGTTGTCTAGAGATTCAAAGATTGAGGTGTTTTATAGTATTGAGCCTTAAGTGGTGGTAAGATGGTGCTAAAGTTTATGGTGTCCTGGGATCATTGGCACGAGGAGTAAGTTTTTGATCAGGACAGGTCTGAGGCCTCTTTTTTTTTTGTCAGCACTGGCTTAGTAAATAAGGCAGTTGCAGTGGCTTTTATAGTTTTGGACAGACCTGTGAATGAGAGGTTACATGTTGAGCTACAGCTGTAGTACACGTGTAGTACTGAATGTAACATTTGTCTTTGTATTATCACTGTAACTAACCAATATCTACATCCAATCAAGGTTTTATCACTGAACCATCAGGGTTTGCAATTGGTGACAATATACGCTGTTAAATTATGCAGTTTANGGCAGTTGCAGTGGCTTTTATAGTTTTGGACAGACCTGTGAATGAGAGGTTACATGTTGAGCTACAGCTGTAGTACATGTGTAGTACTGAATGTAACATTTGTCTTTGTATTATCACTGTAACTAACCAATATCTACATCCAATCAAGGTTTTATCACTGAACCATCAGGGTTTGCAATTGGTGACAATATACGCTGTTAAATTATGCAGTTTTAAAAAAAAAATGCTATATAAGGTACATGGTTCAACATGCAATGCCGTTAGGAATATGTGGTTCAACAAGCAACCGGCATCAGTAAACAGTGAGATATATTACTTAACCTAGCTGAGGATCACCTTCAGTGTTGTTTGGATGATTCATGAAATGGGAGGTAATGATTGTTTGAACAATTATGGACATACGCCATTGCAAACACTTCATTTTAGTCTCAGAAAACTCACTAGGTAAAATAAAGTAACTTAGATTAAAAAATAACTTAGGTAAGAAAACATAAATAAATTAAATTGAAATTAACGAGCCTGAGTTAGCTGTTGTCAACAAACATGTAACACATATAATTCCACGAAGGAATGAAGTCTGACGACACCAGAAAAACGACATAACACAACCAGAATTGGTGACCAAAGGGACTTCAAAAAACAAGTACGGAATATGAATAATATTACCAAAAAACTGGGCAAACAACAAACACAGCACAAATGAACACAATTGGCTGGAACAAATGTAAATATAGACGACAATGCAGGCAAAAAATAGCAAACTTCCTTCAGCGACAACACGTGCAACCTTTTGGGAACTGCTATCTGTTTCCGTCTTCAGGCAAACAGTGAACTATCGGCATGTTACACTTTCGTTGTGTTGTGTCATTCTGTTATTTATTCTCTGACTTGATTCCTTCTTGGAATTATGTGTGTGTTACATGTTTGTTGACAACAACTAACTCAGGCTAGTTCATTCCAACTTAATTTAGTTATGTTTTCTAACCTAAGTTATTTTTTAATCCAAGTTACTTAATTTTACCTAGTAGGATTTCAGAGCCTACAACAAAGTGTCTGCAGCAAAAGAACAATAAAATGATATTTGTAACAGTAGAACGAGATTTACAACAAATGGACTGGGTAAAGAAAACACATGCACGCGCAATAACTTACCAGCAGACGTCGGGGCAGAGTACACGAGGTTGCCACCAGAGAGCACCTTGCCCCTGCTAAGGCACTCTACCTGCCACGGGAACATGGAGACAATCCCCCGAGCCTCATATTGCTGCAACAGAACCACACATTACTTATTACACCACCACCAGCAATATCACAAGTTATGGTCTGAAGAGAGATACATAAATATATGTGCAACCATTTAACTGTTGGAGGACTCCTTGATATAACATTTCCACGCATTGCTAAATACTCTCCAAATTAACAACTGGAATGCACATCTTGTCAGCACTGTCCCAAGTGTGTACTTGTGAAAGTGATGGTGCATGGTTCTAACTGAAAGAAAGCTTTTATGATAACCTCGAGTGTGCTGACTAAAACTATATGGTAGAGTCTGTCCCATGTAAGGTTTCCACTTTTTGACGGTCAGTGTGTGGTAACATAACTTAAACAAAACAATGTCCCATATAATAAGTCCTGTATCAGCCAATGCATGAATGACTGAAAGTTAATTTCACGTTGGCTATTCTGATAGTACTGCCAAAGCACAACAGACAATTGAAAAATACGCTGGCTGGAAATGGTTCTTAGACTATGGTAATTGTTAACACATTTTATTTTATATTGCCAGAAAACAGCTTTTATTAGTGTAACAACACGTTTGCGATGACGTGCACCACCGGTGGTACATTACCATACTTCTTGCTGGACGGCGTGTACCACCGGCGGCGCGTGGCACATTTGGAACTGTAGAACATGAAGCACAGCAGCAGCTCATTGTAGGACTCTCATATTACACGTACGCCTTTTAGGAAGGTGTGCGCCACCTGTGGTGCGTTGATGCCTGAATGTTGGTATTCCTTCACAGTCTAAGTGTACCACAAAGTTTGCATAGTTACCTTACTCACCTGTTTGTTTTGAGAGCACGTTCTGTGTTATAATGTTTTCTGGTTTACAAATAATAAAGAAAACAGACATTATTAAATAATTGTAATGATAATTTACATATTCAGTTAACTTGTAAAAAAAATTTGCTTGAAAATAAATAATAACAAATAACAGTTATCAGTTTCACCAAGCAACATTTATCAACATCCTGTAATTATAGTCAATATTTGGCATTCATGACAATAGCAGTGTTTGTAAACGTCATACACAGTCCAGATTCTCATAACACCAATATTCATGAAGTACAATAGTATCACCTATTTTATGATCAAGAGGGTACTAAATATTATTACATAAATGATAGTATAAATGTGAAAATGTGCCCTACCAGATACCTATGAACTAAATGCCTATACAAGAGTTCAATGTTTCTGTGCTGCATTGAAACATGGCTGTCCTTCACAGTCCTTACAATATGTGCACTCGTTTTTTTTTCTTGCTTCTGCTGCATCCTTTTCTTTTTGTATTCTTTTATAACCACCTACACAATGTTTTCTGTTTTCTCTTGCTGGCCTTCCACAACGAACAAACTCATGCCTCTTGCTGGTTTTCTTCTTTTGTCCCACTGTTTTTGGAGAAAATATTAGGTGTACAACCTTGCTTCCGCCGTTTTTCCCAAACTTTGAGGCTTTATTGTTAAGACGTGATTACATATTTATGATTAAAAGTAATGCCCGTCACTAGCCACTACTTTTTCCCATCTTTCTGGCAATTTTCTGATACCATCTCGAGAAAACCATGCATCTTTTGAGGCAACCCACGAATTGATCCATTTTTTTACATCTTCACAAGAGCGGAAATGATGATCAGCCAGGACGTGAGCCATCGATCGAAACAAATGGTAGTCGGAAGGAGCAACGTCTGGAGAGTACGGCGGGTGGGGTAAGACCTTCCATTTCAGCATTGCCAAGTATGTCTTGACCAACCTTGCGACATGTGGCCGAGCATTGTCATGCTGGAGGATAACTTTGTAGTGTCTCTCTTTGTACTGTGGTCGTTTCTCCTTCAAGGCTCCCGGCTAAAACGCATCAATTGCGTTTGGTACCAATCCCCTGTGATTCCCACCCAATACAGACCATGACCTTGGCGCCGTGAATATTCGGTCTGGCCATCGACGAAGAGGCATGTCCGGGCATTCCCCATGATTATCTGTGCTTGGGATTATCATAGAAGACCGATTTTTCGTCGCCGGTCACAATGCGATGTAAAAACTCCTTCCGATTCTGTCTTTGAAGCAGCTGTTCATAAGCAAAGAAACGCCGTTCAACATCTCTCTGTTTCAACTTGTACGGAACCCAATCTCCTTGCTTCTGAATCATTCCCATGGCTTTGTGGCATTTTGAAATGGCTTGTTGCGTCACTCCCAATGATTCTGCCAATTCTTCTTGCGTTTGGCACAAGTCTTCATCAAGTAATGCCTCCAATTCGGAATCTTCTAAACTTTTCTCTCTTCCACCACCATGCTGGTCCTCAACGTCAAAATCACCACTCTTAAAGCGTTGAAACCACACACGACACTTTCTTTCACTAAGATCAGCCTCACCGTAACTACTTGAGAGTATTCAATGAGTCTCAGCCGTAGTTTTCTTCAAATAGAAGCAGAAAATAAAACCTTCCCGCAAATGCCGAGAATTTGGCTCGAAAAAAAGACATCTTCGCTTGAGAATAAATTTATGATGCAAACACAAATTCACTAATAAGGTGATGTCGTTATGTTGACAGATGTCCAAGCTTACTGTGTGACGTTTTTGATCTACATATTTCCACCAGCACTTGCCGCTGCAGCCATCTATCGAAAAAACGGTGGAAGCAAAGTTGTACACCTGATACAAAAATGCATCACCGCTTCCTTCACCTACACCACTTTCGTCTAGTGTAACTTGCGAATCACGAGTGCTAGGTTCCAAAAGAGCATATACAAGATTTTCTCGAAACTCCAGCACCCCTATGTTTGAAGCACTTCTAGACTTATTATATACACACCATGAATAGACCACGTAAATACCAAACTTTATTTCAAAAATTACCTTCCGGTACCATTTTATTGTCTTGCGCAGAGTTGTATAATACAAAGACATCTGGCCAGACACATCGACACCTTTCTTCGCTTTATTGTAAGCAATTACAGCTGCTGGTTTTCTTCACCATTCTCGTTTTGTTTTCCGGCCTGTATAAGCTCATCAGTATGAGAGGGTACACGTGTAAACATGAGTACAAACCTTTTATTTGTCCATTTTATAACCTTTATTCTAGCTGTTTCTTTTCCATATACATCCCCTCTTTTTCATTTTGTTTGGCAAACAGTTTTGGGGTTGTATTTTCTGTTAACCCTCAATGTCCCACACAAATAGTTTTCCTCTTGCAACAGTGTTTCAGCTAATTGGGCACTTGATTATCAGTATACAATATTCGTACATTTGTCTGGAAATCCAGTCATGAGTTCCATCACTACTTGGTGACTATGAACTGATGTTTTATTGAGTACAACATGACCCTCCCTTCCTGCATATACTTTGAAGTTAAATGTGTAACGATCTGGTGTGCAAACTTTATACACCTTCACTCCATATTTATGGGCATTTGTTAGAATGTACTGACGAAACACAAGTCTCCTCCTCCATGTTACCATTGTTTCATCTATTACAACTTCTTCCCCCGGGGTCAGCACTTTTCTAAATGTTCCGCAGAACAGTTCAACTACATCTCTTATTTTGAATAATCTATCCGTCTCTGCCACTAGATCCTCGTTATTGCTGAAATGCAAACTTTTCAACTGTGCTTCAAAACATTCACGTTTCACGGTTTTTTTACCAGCTCATTACGGTACAAAGATTTAGCGGACCAATAAAGCCGTTAACTTGGGAGAGGTGCAATGCCCATGGCCATCAGTATACCACACAGTTGTAGTATTTCTTTGTTAGTGGTCTCTCTCCATTTGTTCATGAATGATCGCGGGCAAATATTATGGGATTGTATGTACTAGTGTGCATACCTGTTTGTCTCTTGAACTATTACTTCGAGTTTCATCAGTGAGAAAGCATCTGTACACAGACAGTGGTGTTGAAGTATCTATTTCTCCTTGCAACTGACATTGAACTGTACACTGAAAAGTTTGGGTTTTATTCGTACAAGGTCGCCACATATCCAACACTTGTGTTTCATCATCACAACCTTTACCAGATGTGAGCCAATGCTGCAACTGTATCCTCTTCCAGTGTAACCTCAAGAGAAGAAACACTGCTAGCATCACTATCAGAATATCCAGACGAAGATGGTTGGTACGCATGGTACGATGATCGCTAAGTTCAAATAAACTGTCGTCCTCAGAGTCTGAACATGATAAATTCATAGTTGTATTTGGTGGCTGTGCACGTTTCCTTTTTCTACATTTTGTAAGAGTTGCGGTTGTGCTTGGTTCTTGAAAAGGACAGGCAGTAGATTGAGTTGTATCAATAGCTGTGAACTGTGATGAATGAGATGAAGGCAAACTTCCAGATTTGTCTGGTAGCACAGCTAAATTTTCTGGAATCAATTCCTGTTGATTTGATGGGAGCACATCTGCAGTTGATCGTTGATGAGAAATGTTGACAGCTGATGTAGCTTTACAAACTGATAGCCTTCTTATACTTCCTTCTTGTAAAGAGGTTGAACGAGATGCCACAACTTCGTGTTTCTCTGAACTTTCACCTACAAGCTGAATTATGCGCAGAGTTAGACTACTGACATTTGTTTTTGGTTGAAACATGTTGAAGCATAAGTAGTTTGACATCACCAACCATAAAGGGGAATTTCAACAATGCTGTTACATGTACTGCTTCTTCATTGAATTTCAAAGACCTGGAACAAATAAGAAATATAGCAGATATAAGTAATTTCTCCAAACGTAACAATTGACACCTGGGTGATCCACATCCTTTCACTGGGTCCGTAGCCTGTAAAACGTATTGACACAGTTGACACCTCGACAACCTGCGTATAAAGGCAGCATTTTTAACGTTTAATTATTTACTGTAACCAAAAAATTCAGTACAATCTGCAACTGACCACTATTTTCAGCTGAAACAACATAATTCTTGTAGCATTGAAGGATTTGTAGAGCTGCATTATAAGGTACAAAACTTCACTTTCTAACATTAGCTTTGTATGATCATATGATTGAACATCTTGCACCACTACACTACCTACTTACAATATAATTTACCCTGCAGGTTTTTTGGGGTCCATATTACCAGTGTAAACAGACTATACAGAACTCACAACAATATTACACGCTAAAATATGTAAATATATTGCAAGCCTTGGAAAATCATGTAACACAGGTTATATTTTGTTGAAGGCATTAAAAGTGACATTCAAAATTAGGTGCGTACCACCGTGGTACATTACACACATACGACTGATACATTAGTCCAGGACAATGTGTACCACCTGTGGTACATGACACATATACGACAGATACATTAGTCCAGGACGATGTGTACCACCTGTGGTACATGACACATATACGACAGATACATTAGTCCAGGACGATGTGTACCACCGGTGGTGCACTCACAAAATGTGATTTGAAATACCTCAGTGTATCCAAAATTGAAACAATAAAATAGTACACACAGAAAATTAACTTCATACGTTACTTACTGGAATTATCAAACTACACTTTTTGGTGAAATATTCCAATATTGCACTACATCGTGAGTACACCGCACAAATTTAATTTATTCTTTAAATTTTTGTGTACATGTGCTAAGATTTTCTGTTGCACATTAAACCCTTTGTTTTAGGACTATTAGATTCATTGTGATAAGTGTTTGAGACAGTAGATCCCCTATCTTGGAGTGGTGCAGAAATTTGGTAACACTTGACAAAAAAATATTTTTTTCCCTGAAAATTTGAAATTGTACTGCATACTTGGTTAGATAAATTTTGTTACATACTGCATGCTCTTTGCAGAAAAATATCAGATTCAGTGAAACATCATTTGTTTTTCAGACAGTAGGGCTCCGAACCCGGAGTAATTTATAAAGGGCAAGAACACTGAAGAAATTTAATTTATTCCTTGAATTTTTACATACTTGCACTAACATTTTCTGTTAAGCATGAAGTACCATTATATTCAGTGTGAAGGCATTTGGTTTTGGGATAGTAGTTCCCCAAACTTGGAGTGGTGCAGAAGTTCGGTAACACTTGACAGAAAAAAAATTGGTTGATTTTGAGAAAAAAATAGAACATTTTAAGAGAAAAATGGCCACTGGATGACCAGAATGACAGAGCATGAACAGGTCCAAGCTCCACCGCCCCGCAGCACTTCTGTCCAACACATATTTTTCATTCTACTAACTATTATTCAAAATTTTCAAGAAAAAATTTAATGATTGTATTTGCTCTTTCAAAAATGACTTTTTAATCTGGGCATTGTATTTACCCTTTCAAAAATGACTCCTAGGTCAGAGCCCTACTGTTGGAAAACCAAATGATGTCGCACTAAATCTGATATTAGTCTGCAAAGAGCATTCAGTATGTAAAAAAATTTCTTTATTGAAGTATGCAGTACAATTTCCAATTTTCAAGGAAAAATAATATTTTTCTGATAAATATTAATGAACTTGCGCACCACTCTAAATTCGTGGCACTACTTTCCCAAACCCAAACGCCTTCACACTGAATCTAATGGTTTTTAATACAAAGGTTTCAATGTTTTATAGACGGGATTTGCACATGTATGCAAAATTTAATAAACATTTTAAAAAAAAACACATGGTTTTTAATTTTACTTATTGAAGTTTAAAACAGTAAATGATAGCACATACTTAAAAAAAAATATGTGAAGTATGCAAACTCAGATTTTATTACTTCTATTCTGGTAATTCTTTTTTCAAAGGCCAGTATACACTATGTTTTTAAGTGTACATGTAAAAGTGTAACATAAAATCTTTGCACAAGCATGCAAAATTAAAAAAAAAATTAAGGTGAGTATGCATACTCAGGTTTAATTACATTGATTATGGTTATTTTTCTTTTTAAACGGTTAGTATACAGTAGGTTTTTAAGTGAAGTTGTGTACATGTAACAGAAAATTAAAAAACAAAAAAAAAAAATATGGGAAGTATACACACTCACATGTTATAACATTGATTCCGGTAATTTTTTTTCAAAGGTTGGTAGTTACTAGGTTTTGAAGTGTACTTGTGAAGTGTATCTGAGATTCGAATCTAACTTGACTCCAGTGTACTGAATAGTATGTTCCAAAGGTCCACATCAACTTCTAACAGTTGAAATCATCATCATAATTTCTAAAAGTGAAGAGAAACTATAAATATTTTCTTTTGAATATTAATATACCCTGAGGTCCTGAGGGTGCAGCTTTGCTCTAAAGTCAAAATAGTTGGACCAGAATTTGTTTAACAAATTTATTTAAAGTTAATAACAATATATTTAATGAGCATTCTCATCAAGAATTTATTGCTTTAATCTAGACTAATTAAAATTTCATGTAATGCTGTTCTTCAAACATATTAACTTAGAGAGAGAGATTAATTTATTAATGCTTCTGAGAAATTTTAATATATGAAACACATTCACTACCAGTAAGAAATCAAATTTTTGGAAATAATTATTTCTGGTAACTACAGATGTTCATACATGACTTATGCTAATAGGTGTAGCTATTTTCTTATCACTGTAATAAATGTTTCATTTGAATCAAGTGTATATCTGTGTGGTCTGTGTAGAATTGGAATTTCAAATCCTATTGAAAGAGTACCATTTGTGTTGCATCTCTGCATGTTTTGTCACAGCATACCTCTACATCAGTTGGAAAAAAAGGTAAAATTGTTTTACTTACCTGTTGGAGAGAACTAATGTGTTTGGTAATTTATGGTTGTGAGACAGAAAGTTTAATGTTTTATCACGCTACGGCAAATTGGCAATAGCATTCTTGTCCCACATCCTTCTTGGCTACCTAGCTTCCCCACAGAGGAATTCATTGATATCTTATGTCCAAGGCTTCTCTTTCCCATAATTACTCAATTGCATTACCAATTAAACCCATAAGAATGTAAAACCTATTCACTTAACTTCACTAAAAATATTCAGTATTTCTTGCATCGGTACGAATGACACATTTATCACATTTAGTTTTTCGATTAAGTTACAACTTTCTAGTTATAGTAATTTGAATGTTATTTCCGTACGAACAACATTATCGGGTGCATCATCAAAACAATGTGAGTTCAAATTGCCACGCATTCTAAGAACCACAAAAAAATACATCTCACAAAAAATGATAAACTAGAGTTCCCAACCCCACCTATTAAATATACAGAACCATAACTAGTATATTCTGTGGTCATACCAAAAACAAAACAGTTGGGAATGGCAATACACTATGGCTGCCTAAGAACTGAACTGAACTGGTCAGTCTTTCAATGTCTGCCACTGGATTTGTAGAGTTTGCTTGCAAAGATAATTTTCTTCACCAACAGAATAACTGCAGCGGAGGGATACATTGTGACCGCATTTCTTTTTCAGAACTGTCAAGTATTACACAAGCGATATGAAACTGAGAATAGTAGATCTACTTGTATAGCCTACGATGTCTTGTAATGTTCGCATCATCCTAAATGCATATCTCTAAATATGTTTGATAACGAATGTAATGTACTAAAACACCTCTTGATAGCGTTAGTGTCGTGGAATAGTGTGAAACTCCTGATAGCGCGAGTGTCGCAGAGTTGTGTAAAACCTCTGTGGTGACTTGATGTTAAACTGGATCTTGCTCGTATCAACAGTGTGTTATGAAATATGTTGTCAAAGATATGTAAATTCAAGATATAAGATGACAATATACACTGGAGAGCCAAAAAAACTGGTATAGGGGTGCGTATGCAAATGACAGAGGTATGGAACCAATCAGAGTAATGTGATGCGGTCGGCAGCTCCTATATAAGAAAACAAGCGTCTAGAAAAGTTGCTAGATCAGTTACTGCTGCTACAATGGCAGGTTATCAAGATTTCAGTGAGTTTGAACGTGGTGTTATAGTCGGTGCACGAGAGATGGAACATAGTATCTCTGAGGTAGCAATAAAATTTGGATTTTCGCGTACGACCATTTCACGAGTGTACCGTGAATATCGGGAATCCATTAAAACATCACATCTTCAACATCGCTGCTGCCGGAAAAAGATCGTGAAAGAACGGGACGACTGACGAGAATCATTAAACGTGACAGACGTGCAACCCTTTCTCAAATTGGTGCAGATTTCAATGCTGGGGCATCAACAAGTGCCAGCGTGCGAACTATTCAACGGACCATCATTGATATGGGCTTTCGGAGCCGAAGGCCCACTCGTGTACCATTGTTGACTGCACGACACAAAGCTTTCAGTCTCGTCTAGGCCCGCCAACACCGCCATTGTACTGTTGATGACTGGAAACACGTTGCCTGGTCTAACGAGTCTCATTTCCAATTGTATCGGGCAGATGGACGTATACGGGTATGGAGACATCCTCATGAATCCATGGACCCTACATGTCAACAGGAGGCTGTTCAAGCTGGTGGAGGCTCTGTCATGGTATGGGGCGTGTGCAGTTGGCGTGAAATGGGACCCCTGATACGTCTAGCTACGACTCGGACAGGTGACAGATGCGTAAGCATTCTCCCCGATCACCTGCACCCTTTCATGTCCACTGTGCATTCAGACGGACGTGGACAATTCCAGCAGGACAATGCGACACCCCACACGCTGAGAGTTGCTACAGAGTGAATCCAGGAACACTCTTGTGACTTTAGACACTTCCATTGGCCACCTAAATCACCAGACATGAACATTATTGAGCATATCTGGGATGTCTTGCAACGAGCTGTTCAGAAGAGATCTCCACCACCTCGCTTTCCTATGGATTTGTGGACTGTCCTGCAGGATTCATGGTGTGAATTGCCTCCTGCATACCTTCAGACATTAGTCGAATCCATACCACGTCGTCTTGCGGCACTTCTGCGTGCTCGCGGTGGCCCTACATGATATTAGGCAGGTGTACCAACTTTTTTGCCTCTTCAGTGTATATTCTATGTGATATCAATTGTAGTGTTCGTGTATCATTTAATCTCCAAGACTCAACGAAGCTAAAGAATGAAATGAACACAACTGTTATTTTAAGAGATAATCCGAAAGTTATAGTTTATTTTATTTATTTGCTCCATAAATCCCTAACTTATTGCGTCAAGGGTGTAGGGCACTTAAAACAAAGGTGTACAAATCATATCATACAGTAAAAATATACATTCAAGTGTACAAACACATATATACACAAATGAAATATTCGTAAATCTACAAGCATAAATATACAATAATTATACAAGTACTCAAAATGAACAGCTTCAATAATATAACAAAACAATACAAGTGTGATAACAACATGTAATTCTATATAAAAAAGGTAATTTTCTAGATTAGGGGCTTTTCTGAAAATAAGAAAAAAAAACTCCAGAAAGTGGTATATTTCGACTCTACTAATAACGTAGAACACGAATATATTGGGGGCATAGCTTTAAAATAAGTACAACATATTTTAAAAAATTGAACAAGTTTGTGAGGTGACTGTTTCTGACAGTTTGTTTACGTTTTGAA
>NQII01000856.1:387627-403701 GCA_002778355.1 Clitarchus hookeri | reverse complement strand
GACGACTGACGAGAATCATTAAACGTGACAGACGTGCAACCCTTTCTCAAATTGGTGCAGATTTCAATGCTGGGGCATCAACAAGTGCCAGCGTGCGAACTATTCAACGGACCATCATTGATATGGGCTTTTGGAGCCGAAGGCCCACTCGTGTACCATTGTTGACTGCACGACACAAAGCTTTCAGTCTCGTCTAGGCCCGCCAACACCGCCATTGTACTGTTGATGACTGGAAACACGTTGCCTGGTCTAACGAGTCTCATTTCCAATTGTATCGGGCAGATGGACGTATACGGGTATGGAGACATCCTCATGAATCCATGGACCCTACATGTCAACAGGAGGCTGTTCAAGCTGGTGGAGGCTCTGTCATGGTATGGGGCGTGTGCAGTTGGCGTGAAATGGGACCCCTGATACGTCTAGCTACGACTCGGACAGGTGACAGATGCGTAAGCATTCTGTCCGATCACCTGCACCCTTTCATGTCCACTATGCATTCCGACGGACGTGGACAATTCCAGCAGGACAATGCGACACCCCACACGCTGAGAGTTGCTACAGAGTGAATCCAGGAACACTCTTGTGACTTTAGACACTTCCATTGGCCACCTAAATCACCAGACATGAACATTATTGAGCATATCTGGGATGTCTTGCAACGAGCTGTTCAGAAGAGATCTCCATCACCTCGCTTTCCTATGGATTTGTGGACTGTCCTGCAGGATTCATGGTGTGAATTGCCTCCTGCATACCTTCAGACATTAGTTGAATCCATACCACGTCGTCTCGTGGTGGCCCTACATGATATTAGGCAGGTGTACCAACTTTTTTGGCTCTTCAGTGTATATTCTATGTGATATCAATTGTAGTGTTCGTGTATCATTTAATCTCCAAGACACAACGAAGCAAAAGAATGAAATGAACATAACTGTTATTTTAAGAGATAATCCGAAAGTTATAGTTTATTTTATTTATTTGCTCCATAAATCCCTAACTTATTGCGTCAAGGGTGTAGGGCACTTAAAACAAAGGTGTACAAATCATATCATACAGTAAAAATATACATTCAAGTGTACAAACACATATATACACAAATGAAATATTCGTAAATCTACAAACATAAATATACAATAATTATACAAGTACTCAAAATGAACAGCTTCAATAATATAACAAAACAATACAAGTGTGATAACAACATGTAATTCTATATAAAAAAAACTGAACTGCACAATTAGGTCCATTATACATTTAAAAATTCTTCTAAAGAATAGAATAAATGCTTTTTTCAGAAAGTTTTTATGTTATTTTTAAATAGTTTGGGATTATCCTGACTTTTACTTTAGATAACACTGTAATTTATTAAATAAAGAAATATATGAATAGTAAGCCCCCTTTTTGAAAAGTTTCAGGTTATTTACTGGTAGATGATCAATCTGGGCACCTCTTGTATGGTGATAATGAATGAAATCATTTTTAAGGAAAATATGACTTATAGGTGACAAACATCAGGGATGTGTATATATACTGCGATATGAATGTAAGTATACCAAATTTTTTAAGATGGTGCCAGTACGTCTCACATGGTTTTAATCCACGTAATATCCTTATGGCTTTCTTTTGAAGCAAAAATATTTTGCTGCTGTTTGCTGCCAGAGCCAAGTACATTATGCTATAAGACAATAAGACATTAATGCATGGAAATGAGAAAAATTAACTTGTTTAAGTATAGCAGGTGATATTAATGAAGCCAAGTGGCGAATCTTAGCTTCTTTAAAGATTATTGATATGCTCATTCCATTTGAGAGAACTGTCTACACGAACACCAAGGAATTTTGTAATTTTACAATTTGAATCTCACAGGTATCACTGCCAATTTTGAGCAAGTAATTGTGTTTATTTGTAGTATAAAATTTTAGGAAGGTTGTTTTGTTTATATTCAGGGGGAGTTTGTTCGCTGAAAACCATACAGATAACTCAATAAAAAACTTAATACACGTCTGATAGTTCATTTACATTTCTACTATTTAATACTAGCGAACTGCCCAGCTTCGCCCGGTAACAATTTAATTTTTACAGCGATACTTTGAAAGACAAAAATAGCTACTGTGGGTCATCCTTAAAAGATAAATATATGTTATCGCAGACTTTTCTGTACACCTTTTTGAGAGCTACAATTCTGTAGTACATTAATTTGACATATCTCTTATGGTTTAGTCAGCGCAAGCCATGTAAGCGCCCAAAAAGCAGTTTTTTTTTACGACAAACGTAGACATTTCTCTACTATTCTTACATTAAATA
Source organism: Clitarchus hookeri (assembly GCA_002778355.1). Taxonomy (NCBI): domain Eukaryota; kingdom Metazoa; phylum Arthropoda; class Insecta; order Phasmatodea; family Phasmatidae; genus Clitarchus; species Clitarchus hookeri. The sequence goes on along the minus strand of NQII01000856.1, from coordinate 401,400 downwards.
TAAATGTATTATACACCAAAACCTTCCTCAAGAAATTCTCTAAATGAAGTTGAAAATCGCATCAAAATCCATCAAGTAGTTTAGAAGTACTAAGCGAATACACAGACAGACGCGGATAAGCGAATTTGTTTTATACTATTTAGAGNCATCAAGTAGTTTAGAAGTACTAAGCGAATACACAGACAGACGCGGATAAGCGAATTTGTTTTATACTATTTAGAGATTATAGAAGATGCTTGTATCATCAGCAAGAAGACAAGCCCTTGCTTCAGAGGATAGATTTGGAGGTAAGTCATTGATGAATAGGAGAAAAAGAAGGGGGCCCAGGGCAGAGCCCTGAGGAATTCCACTTTCAACATACCCCACAACTGAGAACAGTGAAGTCCCCTTGCTGTCAGTAACGCTCGATTTTTGTTATCTGTTTCATAAATACGAGGAAACCCAATTGCAAATATTACCAGTGATACCATAATATTTCAATTTGTACACAAGTACGTCATGGTTAATACAGTCAATAAGGTGATGGCACGATGCACATTTGTTCATGTTAATAATGCATTACTTCACCAAAAATCATGGCGTCCGACGTAAACAAAGCAGCGAACTACTCGTACTTTTAACTATTTTATTTAATACGTACTACTTATTTTAACATTACGGTCTCCTGAATATTAACAAGGTAAGCTGTGCAGAACCAATTAATGCTACTTTTGTTGGTCTAGGAAGTTTCCTTCAGAAAAGCAGCTATTCTGGATAACTACCAAGCCATGTGAAGATTTAGTAAAGCAGGGAGTTCGTAAACAAGGAATTTCGGTATAAGTAAAACGGAGGTCGATGGGGCTCATCGTGATTCCGATGGGGATTCTTATAACCCCAATGAGCCTCCACAGACTCTATACCCATGCCACGCAGTAGTGTACCAGATTTAATACGCAACATATCCTGACATAGATGCCATGGAGGTAAGTTGAACCTTCAAATTCGCCCTCAAACAACCGCTTAGTACCAGAAAAACTGTGATGGGCATGAGAAGCCCAACAACACGCGCTCCGCTCAACAACTACCTAAAGAACTGGTCACGTACTTCCTACTGACATTAGGATATGCACATGTTCTTATGTCCCTTGTCCTACTACATGGTAAGTATAATGTGTTTTACCTGTAAAATTGGCTCTGGAAGGCCCCAGAATTTCAATTCCAGTTTCTGCTGTGTTGAAATCGCAAAAGATTCACCTTTACATTCCTGCGACTTACTCTTAATTATATTGTCCGATTCGAATGAAACCAGTTCACTTTCATCTTCAACGAGCACTGTAGAGCTTTTAACAACGCACTTTTTCTTAAGTTTTGAAAACGAATAATTACTTGATCTCTTTCTCTTCAATGCCGGCTTTTTTAGCGGTAATTTTCCACCCGGAGACATGGTGCACAATATCATCAACACAACATACAAAAAATTAAGGATATCATGTTTAACCGCAACTATAAANCCGGAGACATGGTGCACAATATCATCAACACAACATACAAAAAATTAAGGATATCATGTTTAACCGCAACTATAAAAGGTTCATAATTCAAGTATTTACATTCCAACAGTAATGCATGCCCAACGTCATTTCAAAACAACATTCAACAATTCCCTCCAATAACACAACTCCCGATAGGCTGGCAAAGTCATAGATGGCAGAGTTAGACTACCTAACACATAACAGCTTTTCGTTTCATTGTACCATAAATGTGTTAACCGGTGTAGTGTAGTGTGGGGCCGCTTAACCCGGGAACCATTTCACAAAACTACACGTTTACAAGTTACAAGTTAATAGACTTGTAGGTAGTGAGTAGTCAAAATTTTCTGTTTAACAAAACCTACAAGCATTTATTATTAATACAACTCAATTTTCACACGTTACAAATGAATTATTAAAAGTTAAAAGTATTTCAGTTTCACGAATATACTGGACTGCCCAAAACGCATGTAATAAAATTGTGTTTTAACATGACCTGAGCAGTCAGGGATTGTAATGTGGACGTCGTCCGGCAACTATGTTAAGAAAAATTAGAATATTAAACAATATTCCTATTTCGAATAGAATGGTTGCCAGCTCACTGAGTGAGCACGAAGTGACAGTTCTAGGGATCGTGGGCCAAACGACCACGTGACTGTATCCCCTGACGCACACGATACAAATTTACAGAAAAAACGTAATATATAGCCGGAGTATTCAGGCTCCCCAGCACGTCTTAGTATTAGCTTACAAATGAAGGATGCCGTTTTCAAGCGTCGATGCCTTCTTGGATAGGGCCATGGCCCGGAATACTACACTAAAAAAAACAAATCACATGTTTCGGTTAACTAGAGTAAATTATATTTCCAAATAGTGTACACAGTTATAATTATACAATGCAAATAAAAGTGGACTTGACTCACAGGGCCTACCAGCGGCCGTTACTGTACAAAATGGCCAAAAATTGCACGAAAATTTACAATAGTAATTAAACCTCCTGGGTCGGTAAATTTAGCTGGCAGAGGGGTGCTGCAAGCGCAGGGAGAACTGTTGATAAACTAAATACAAGTTTCAGTAAATTACGTTAACCTATTGTAGTTAAATGTTAAGAACAAATATGAAAGTCCCCCGCGATGCGACACACGTGCAACACCTAAAACCCGAGGAATCAGACGGCCGGAGATGGCGCGGGCGAGCAAAGTCCTTGCCGAAAGCTCCCTCCACTCCACGAGATTATTGAATTAACTGACATCATTAACATAGAACTTGAAACATATACACGTAAAATACTGAAACAATCTGAGCGAGATTTCTTAATCCTATAGAGAGTTAAGAGTTCTTATTTAAGCGCTAATTTAAATACAAATCATAATTATGTGGTGCATTGCAGAGCACATGGGAGATTTAGGATTGTTAAGTTTTGGGGCATTCTACGGCCGGAACAGTCAGATTGAAAGAAAGATTAATTATATCCCATGTCAATTATTGGCTTGATTAGACACACAATTGCTCTCGGAAAATTATAAAGAACACTTCTACTATACTACTACACTAAACCTCCTTAAACATGCACGTGGCTTGCATTTATTCTACGATTACTTTGCAATTCCATAAGAGCCAATTTCACGAACTTTGGTACATGGGCGATATATTCTAATGCTTTTTAATACACCTTCTACCACTTGATTCCTATCCAAATTACACAGATTTCTCAAGGGACACCACAGGCACTCGGTTGGATCACTCGGTATTGGGTCATAACCTGTTCCCAAGTGAAAGATACGGACACGCATCGGGACGCACGATGTGCATGTTCCGCGGGTCACACTGGTGAAGCGACTATGGGTCGATGACATGATGACAATGGCCATGCCAGACCTCGCGGGAGTGGTCCACATCAAACAGGAACGAGCATGACACCAGCTCGATTCTAGTCGCTTTCTACCTTCGCGGGAAACATCAACAAGTACCTGTAGGCGTTCCTAAGCGGCTGCACAGGACGATTGGGCGGGTATGGTGTTTGTGAACCAGAGTGGCCTAGTTACATGGGAGACCAATTATTAGGTGAGGCACGCACATGGTGACAGTCCATTGACCCCTATGGTATGCAATTGACCGAATTCCAAAGTGCATTTCAGAATCGTTTCGCTAACACTTTCTCGTCCTTACAGGCTCAAAGCTGCGCGGTTTTAGAAGCACAGGGAGATTTTGAAATACTAACAGCTTTTGCCACCAGTAAGGTCAATTTCACAGGCATTTTCACCCACAGATGCGAGACACAGGCATTTTAGAAGTATTAGCATCAACCGTAAAAGCAGAAAATAAATTGGCCCTGGCACCACTTATACATGGCAGTGTGGAGCAATTCATGAGATCCACAGTCTTGCTAGACCAGGCCAATCGCGAACAGAAAATGTACAGCATGGACCGGGATGGGCCATACGAACCATGCCTCCATGACCACATTACAGAAAACGGGAAGGCACAGCAATCAGCTGGACACAGAACAAAAGGGGTGAGCCAAACAACTCACAAAGACACTGAGAATTACCGACTTGCTACATCTGTAACAGCTGGCCCAAACGTGGCAGCTAAAGTAATGCATACTGGAGCAATTTGGAGGGAATGTCCCCTTTATCAATGCAGGTATTGTCCAGGCAAACAATACCATTGCAATAGAGAATGCCCTACCTGCAGAAAGCAATTGGAGGAGGTAAACAATGGCAGGGAACCATCAGTGGGAAACGAGCCGACGAGGTATGCGAGCTGGGAGCTCACTGCCCCCAGCCAAAACAAGAGCATGCAACACTGACACATTAACAAAACAACCTACAGTAACACCCACTTCACAACAAATTGTGTTACAGCAAATTACAAAGGGCACTTACAGGATGATAAGGATACCAGTCACCCTGAATAACATCCACTGTTTTGCAACTAGTTGACACAGCGGCATCACAAAATTTCGTGAGAGCGGAGTTCATAAATGAGGGAGCGATAAGTCCTCCAAAAATAACGGTAAATTTAGCCACACACCAACATACAGGGCAAACCCTCGGAGAAGTGACAGACACTGTCCGAATTAGGGATGTGGAAACAAAAAACACCGCTATAGTGTTGGCAGACCTGCGGGAAGATGCCATACATACATACTTGGTATGCCCTGTCTCACAGAGTAAAATACAATAGTAGAGCCAGCTTTCCACAGGATTCATTTTAACCAAAAGGAATGGCGCTTAGTACACAAAGTTGAACTGCAGACCACCAATTTCACCTCAAGCCACCAGTTGGATGAACTGGACCACGAAGTGCTAGAAGTATACAGGGAAATAGTACAGAAAATCCTTCAGGAAACCCCATAAGAACACTACCGTTAGGTTTTCGAAGGACCTAGCAGCTACCAACCACACCAGTGTGCCATTATCAAAGAGCAGATTAAGTAGATGTTGGCTGAAGTCATCATTGAGCCCACACACAGCAAATACAACAGCGCAATCACATTAGCATTAAAGAAAGATGGAACGCGGCGCTTCTGTGTGGACTTTCACACCCTTAATTTGGTTACACAAAGTGCACCACCACCATACATCAGTGTGAAGGACGTGTTACACACGCTACGAAAGGCGAAGATTAGGACCTCACTGGACTTGCGCAGTGACTACTGTCAGGTCCCAATTAAGCCAGAAGACTGCCACAAGACAGCGCCATACCCTTCGGCCTAAAATACGCACCAGCCACCTACCAGGAGATGATGGTACAAGTGCTTGACAGGTATGTAGGGGATTTTACCCTCACATTGCTGGACGATGTGATCATCTGGTCGGAGAACTGGGATGACTATGTGAAACATCTGTCATTGGTACTAGAGCGCTTAGTGATAAACAAGTTAATGTGTGCAAATAGGAAGTGCCACATAAGGAAACCATTCATTCATTTCCTCGGTCACTTAGTGGACGAACACAGCAGTAGGCCAACACTGGAACAGCGGTCACTCATATTCCAATATTAAGCACCCAGAACAGGCAAACAGCCCAGGAAGTTCTTCGGGTTGGTAAACTGGCTGAGGGAAAAAATTATGGACGTCGCAACGATAACGGCGCCCCTAACAGACATCCTGTACCCGAAACATAAGTTCCAGTGGAACAGTGAACATTAAAACTGCGTTAAGAAACTGAAGAGCAGATTCTGGCAGTGTTCAACACTCGCACGTCACGACCCCAGTAGGCACTATACCTACAAATGGATGCCTGTGAGAAGGGCCTAGGCACGTGCTATTNCCCCAGTAGGCACTATACCTACAAATGGATGCCTGTGAGAAGGGCCTAGGCACGTGCTATTCCAGTTATGTGACATCAATGAGCGCCCAATCATAGAGTATAGCAGTGCCAAGTTTGGTCCGACTGATGGTCGATATAATGTGAGCGAGAGAGAATGTTTGGCAATAGTTTGGGTTGTGAAGCGTTATAGGGCGTACCTTGAGTACCAGCACTTTACCCTACGAACCGACAACAGGTGCTTGCTCTAGTTTCACTCCATGAAGGAACACAGGAGCAAACTCGCCCGGTGGGCATTGTTGTTACAATCGTACGTCATCGTTGTGAATCATGTCCTTTGAGCAGAGAATAAACTGGCAGATGAACTTTCCAGAGTACCATGCACAGAGGTAGCAGTCGACAGGGACGAGTGGGACGATGTGCTACCCCCCCCCCCTTCTACTTGCAACACCGCAACGACAACAGGAAACTGGCAGGTAACCTGCAACACCTTAGAGATCACATCGAAACCCGAAACCCAGGCTCGATGAACTCAAAACCTTGATCATCATCATCAACGCGCATAAACGCGGGCCAAGAAGGTGGAAATCATTCAACGATATTGTGAGTAGTGGTGCATCCGGGACACACACATCGAGACTCGTCGGCAACATCCCGATGTGACCTGGTGCCTCCATCTTCCAAAAGGTGCGTGTGAACATGTGCTGAGGCATGCCAAAAGTAGCCATTTTGCTGGCCATCATGGGGCAAAACAGTCTGCCAGAAACCACCACCTGCATTTCCACTGGCCAGGAGCAAGCAGTGACGTACGCAGGTTTGTGAAGGAGTGGGTCCCCTGCAACCCCTTCAAGAGCAGGAGAGCAGACGGGGTGACCCGACAGTAACACATGGTGCCGAAGGAACGTTCGAGACGATGTCCGTAGATTTGATGGGCCTCTACCCCCACACTTCCACAGGGAAGTCGTGAGTGATTGATTTTCTAGATGGACCGAAGCATACCCAGTCTCCAGCATATGGGCACGCACCATTGCATGGACACTGGAAACTGGGTTCTACCCCTGCTGGGGATACCATAAATCACTGTTCAACAACAATGGTACCCAGTTCACTGAAAGGTACTGGCGTGAGCTGTGCACTCGGTTGGAAGCAAACCACCATACAACACATATATACCACCCAAGATCAAACCCAACCGAGAGAAGGAACCATGACCTCATGAACCAGTCACGCCTGAGAGTGGGGAAGGATCTCACCAAGTGGGCCGAACATTTACCTGCCAACCTATTCACAATAACGTGGCGGGTAAATCTCGCATCAGGGCAGACTCAAGCAGCGATCCTGAGGGTCGCGAACTCATGCTACCTGGGGAATTCGCCTTATGCCAGAGAGAGGGCGTGGGTGAACCGGAAGACAGGGCAGCCAGAAAACAGCGCAGGGACGCAGAGTTAGTAGCAGTGCGCGAAAATCAAGACCACTACATCGAAAAATTAATTCCTGCCACCACACGAGCACCACGACGGTTGGCACCTGGCCCACTGGTCTACGTCAGCGAGCACAAATTATCCAGCAGAGCGAAGAACTTCTTCACCGGGTTTCACCCAGAAGTGGAGTGGACCACATTCAGTGGTGAAACAGCTAGGATACACCACATACCTCATCAGGCTGAGCAACAGGAGGAGGGCTGCTGTCCACTGCGACGACCTCCGATTCGAAGTTGGGACAGAAAGCTTCACCATGACTGACCAGCACGACATCGAGCACCAGGAAACCTGCACACCAATCGCCACCAGAGGCGAAGTCGGGATACAAAGTCCTGGCAGCGATGGGAAAATTCTCCAGTGCCTCTTCTCAGCCTCGACACCCACAAGGGATGTGGAGGAGTAAGAAGTACCCGAGGGAGGATCACCGCTGCCAAGCACAACCATCAACACTTTTTGCATCATTATATACCCGGAAGGGTCTTTCCGCAGCATCGTGATGCCCACCGTCAAAGCACTGGTCACAAGGGACGCCGCAGATGGTGAGTCGCCCGATACACCTGTGGGACAGAGCTCCCTACGGGACTACTCTCTCGACGACTCCGCCGCAGCTCCCTCAGCAGGACAACCAGTGGGGACCTCGCCCGTAGGACGTCGGCCAAAGCTACAGGGGGAGCGTAACGGGGTTTCACAGCCCTTCAACAAGGCACTCTTCTTCCCCCTCGCCAACACCAACATCATTCCGACATCCACACCACAACAGCAACAGCTGCAAAGAAGAGTCAGGGGTGGAGGGGTCAGCCACCCCTCTCCACTGCTCCAAGCGGCCCTGCCACCTGACCCGCCGAGCATTCATACTTGTGGTGGGGACTCCCCATTACACACATGCACATCATGGAATGTAAGCCTCACAGGGGTCAGCATCCTAACCCCAGCAGCAATCAGAGTCAGCTCCTAGTTTCTAAGGCCTTATGCACTGAGGCGATGCCGCAAGCTGAAGCCATCCACTGCATATTGCGTCTAATGGTGAGATAGGACATGTGGAAAACTGCGCGGTCACGTGCTCACCAGGGGAGGGGTCGTTTGACGTGAACCATACGTCCTCGAGCTTCTTTGTGCCCACTCTGACCTCCACAGTCACATCAACTGCATCAGCTGCACCGGGCCGCATCAGCAACTTGTGTAGTGCATGTTGTCAAGAATGGAACTTGCACCTTTTTGCCAACAGGTACTACGTGACTCAAGAGGTCGTCCTACTTTGTTTATTACAAGAGGTAACTTTTGTAATAAATAAGTAGGCGATCCGAATAGGCGTTTACCCCAAAACCCCAGCCATTAGGCGAACAGGCCATTGGTTATTATGTAGTAGCAGCTCCCGCCACGACATACGACGTAGCACACCACCAAGTGGCATCAACTGGCCTGTAAGCCGAAGCTGAAGTACTAAGTGCCCCAAAGTGTGACCAATAGTACGCAGAATTCTTTTATACCTATCCCACAACTTTATCACATTCAAAGCTACAGTCAGAGGTGGATTTTGCTGTATAGAGAGCCATCTAGCATGACAACACACACCCCTTACCAAAGTGGACTAGTCCATCCCTTGAGAAGTTAGCCACCTGGCAACACTGTAGCCAGTGAAATACAAACACGTCACAGGAAATATAATACAGACACTTTTCACAAGAAAGTGTAATAGTGAAGTCGATGTTTATTTTTAAGACAGTAATTATGTTTTCATAAAGGGAGATTGCCTGTGAAGGCCTCCATCGTAGTAACATTTAATTTAGTGCGGTGACACTCCCCATCAACTTCACAACGTTGACGCGGTCGGTTACTAGAGTTGGAATGTAATGATTATGGATTTGCCCGGCGCCACAGCTCCGCGGTGAGCTGATGAGATTTTTGGGTCGTTCGGCCGACGGCCCAGGGTTTCTCTGGTAACACACCGTCAGATATTATGAAATTGCGAGCTGTATGGCCGCTGCGCACGCCTGAATTAATAACGCACTCAAGTTTTATATGTATATAATTATTTTATTGAACACTTTGATCAAACACGTGGTGACCGCGTGGTCATATAAACACACTGCTGGATTATAATTACTTAAGGCGCGTGACGCTGCTCTCTCCTCGGTGAGATGTAACATAAAAATACTAGTTGCTTCGTGAATGATATGATGATGCGATTGCTGAGTGAGGTTGCAGCCTGAGAGGCTGGTACCGAGGTTCTTGTGAAACGAGAGACTTACCACGTCCGCTCGCGCCGAAGTGATGTTGCCTACTAGACTGCGCAATGCATCGGCTCGCGCCACCTAAGCACGGCCGACACCTGGCGGTGGAGAGATGAAACAAATGCGACTTAAAATGCTAAAGAGATGTAAACATGATATACCTTATATAAACATAATTAAACACAATTTACATAATAAAACTCAATTATATTAATATTAAATATAAGTATTGACTCGTAGCAGCCACTGCATTGCCAACTTGAAAATGTCACATGTCCCTGGCTGGCTATGTATGTGATGACTGTTTTGACACACGATAATTATGGTATACATCAATACTGAATAAATACTAAACACTAATGCACTCGTGCCCACAAACCTGTCGGTGTGGTGCGTCTGGTGTGGGCACACTGCGTGATTATGTCATGTTTACACATTAGGCATTTGATGTTGGTTCACGTGGACTCTAACAGAAGCCGATGCCATCCATCCAGTTCACCTCAGCACATGAACCAGACCCGTAGCATGGTCGTCCGCTCCACGAACCCCCTCAGTACCATCAGTTAGGCTGATAGCACTTCATTACAATAGTGGCTTAATTAACGAGGACATTATATTTATTTCTTTTCTGTACCGAAGGGGGAACCATCTGCACCGGTAGAAATACCATAACACTCTCTCCCCACTGGGTTGAAGCCATTCACTGGCCCTCGCCTCACTTTACCACCGTCTGGAAGAGAGAGAGAGCGATAGAGAGAGGGAGAGACAGACAGAGAGAAAGAGAGAGAGAAAGAGAGAGGCAGCACTACGAAGAGAACAGGCCACCACGCACCATCCCCGAGCGAGTGCACAGAATAACAGGAGCTACAGACGGCAACATCAGAGAGTTCCAATGACATTTCTACACCACTACAACCCCAGAGTTCCATGAGCCAGAGTTCCAATAGCTGGCAATTTACCTTGTATGACATCTACGACTTCAACTCAGCTCATAGGAAGCCACGACACCCACACTGGAGATCGAACCCAGTCTGTCACATCCCGAAGATGATTAATACATGTCGTGGCCAGTAACATTAAATACGCAGGTCAATCATGTGCCCCTGCTTTGCCCACCTGAACGAAGCTGGCCTGCTACTAAGCAAGTGCCATGATACCACCCGAAACACACAACTACCCCGTTTCCAACCCTCACCAAGAGAGTGCAGTAAGGGATGATGCCACCCACACAATGAGGAGCCAGCTGGATGAGCCCCCCGGCCCAAAACACCCAGCAGCTCGCCCTGCCACTGCCGTGGTAGGGCTCTTTGCCTCAACCAGATCTTCTATCAGGGAAACTCGCTTCAACCTCCGAGAGACAAACTCCACTTGGGAGTTCTTATCCCCGTTCCTTTAGAACCACACTAGGCGACAGTAGTTGTTATAGATTTGCTCTTTCCTTTAACAGGTTCCCTTCACCTGTTAGTAATGTAACTTTCACAGTTTGCTTGGTAACTACGAAAGCCTAGGAGTTAGTACGGGTCACCGTGTTTATTCTCCCGAGAATAACTGTGTTCAAGTAAATAATGCACTGCGTTCTAATTCCAAGTGTGATTTGTACCTCTCAACCTCCTTTTAACGGCCCCCCCCCCCCTAGGGAATGGTAGGTGACCAGATCTTGCAAAACCATTGCTGATATTAGTGTAGGTCTGCAGGCTTCCTGAACTGGGTAGTTCGTACATCGCAAAACACCACACGATTCGCCGGCCACCCATACTGTGCGCCCAGTATGTACTGGCACTCTGCACACATGTTTGGTAGAGCCTGCCACTAGGTACATTCCACGAGGAAGCAACTGGACCACCTGAGTCAGCTACCCACTCCATCCACCATATGAGATTCGCTGGTTGGAGTGCCAGGCCTTACAAGGTGCAACGGTAGTATGAGAGAGGCTTACGATGAAACTTTAGCACCACCCCAAGTCAACTAACCCGCTCCATCCACTGCACGAGGTTTGCCGGTTGGGGCGCTTGGACTGATGCGGCGTGACATTGCATCTGGATACTCTAACTAGGAAATGTCAGTCACCTGCCCCTTACTTGCTGCGATGACCCTTAGTACCTAACCCCATGCTGTTCAACCAATGAGGAGGAACTAAGTGGGCCTATAAGAAGGCATCTATGGCTCCTACAGCCAATCAATTGACAGGTAACCCATCCCAGTCGGCCTTCAGCCTTTCCTCCACTCGAGATCAGGCACAAGCCGACCGCCGACTGCAAGGGCCTCATAACTCAGTCCCCTCTAGTAATTTATTCGAGCCACCCCATTAGCCCGACAGGACACCATATCCAGTCATCGTCCGCCTCCGGCTTGAACTGCCCGTGAGACGACCTCACCCAACACCCACTACCGAGCGCCGCCGCCTGCCGGAGCCCAGCAGCCCAAGGACCAGCCAGCTCCAGTCGCACGCCAGCCGCCTCCGGAGAGGGCCCGGAGAGTCGTCCTCCGCAGCCTGCTAATAGTCAGCTAGTGTTGATTTATAGGTGATAAGCCAATATCCACTACCAACCCCGCCACCTTAGACACCTACATAGATTGCCGCCGCCCGACTCTGTACACCGGCTCCCTCCGAGCTAAGGAGCACCCACAGTAATCAGCCCACAAGGCCACCCAGTGTTGTTGGCCTGAACCCGCATAGAAATTCCCCGGCAGACTAGGTGACATGCCCTGCATCCCGGCCGCCAGGCATCAAACTGTTGTACCACAAGGCAGCCAGTTCATTGTAGAAATGTGGTAGAAGTGGCACAAAACCTCTTACCTGTCTGTGTTAGTGATTTGAATTTACTAGAAGAAGATCTGGAAAAGATGAGAGAAGAAATTAAGAAAATGGTGAAAGCCAGATTGTTCACAGCAGCTGAGAACCACAAGAGATATCAGAAGTCGTCAAGACGAAATCAATTTAATTTGGGAGATTATGTACTGAAACACACTAACCCACTTTTTTCATTTTTGGATAATTAACTAAATAGTAATTTTTGAATTTTGAAGGTCCGTGGAAGGTAATTGCAATAATTAATAACAATTTTAATGATTTGTCAGATCCAAAAGGAACTCCGGTTGGATTATACAACATAACTGTTACGACCATACCATCATCCCATCATTCAGCTGGAGTCTGCAAAAACCCGCCTTCCATACAAGAAAGCAAAGATGCTAAAACAATTGCTCTTTTTATGTTACTGTGAAGTTGAGATATTGTAAAAACATCCTGCCTGATGCCAGGTTAAGGAGATCCTATGAAGAGAGAAACCTTTGCTGTGTTATACACAGCTATTGTTATTGTATTAAGAATCTTAGATTTAAGTTTTGTTATGGCAATTTCATATGATGTGTTGATTTGAGATGCTTAAAGATGAATATTATTCACTGTATATTGAATTATAACATATTATGCTGCCGTAAATATAAATACACGTACTGCACTCCCAAGTATGAAAAATCTTCTGGCTTGTAGCATTCAGTTNATTATGCTGCCGTAAATATAAATACACGTACTGCACTCCCAAGTATGAAAAATCTTCTGGCTTGTAGCATTCAGTTCAAGCGCTTCATTACTTTGAGCATGTCATGCCTGTATAAAATCTCAGATGGAGTAATTGCCACTCAGAAGACGTGCGAAAAAAAAGCAGATTATGAATTCTTTCCAGCTGTTTTGAAGGTAAATAGACAAGCATGAAGTAGCCGCAAAAGANCGAAAAAAAAGCAGATTATGAATTCTTTCCAGCTGTTTTGAAGGTAAATAGACAAGCATGAAGTAGCCGCAAAAGAAAATTTAATCTACTACTTATGCAGATGTGCAGCTTAAATATTGAGCTAAATGTCAAGGGTGCCTACCATCCGTAGACAGTATGAGCAAGGACATCCCCCCTCCCCAATATCCAAACCTTTACCATCTGTTGTAACGTTCGGGCAGTTTGAAATTCTTCACGCCCGATGCGTCTTGTCCGACGGTTGGTTCCTTTTTTTTCCCTTAGGCGATAGACACCACTATAATGTATTCACGGTAACTTCAAGATTTTCTGAAACCCTGCTAAATATCTACTTTCAGGGAGCCGATTATGTATCCTTCCGCAGTATGTAAACAAAACATTGCCATGTGACACCTGTCAAACGTTTTGTAAACAGTGCCATGTGGGAACTGTCAAATATTTTGTAAACAAACAGTGCCTTGTGGGAACTGTCAAATATTTTATTAACAGTGTCCATGTGGGAACTACCAAAATTTATTTTTGAAGAGAAA
>NQII01000856.1:352785-383280 GCA_002778355.1 Clitarchus hookeri | reverse complement strand
ACGTCTGACATCAGGGCAAACAATCTTGGCTGACATATCCGTGGGTGCCACTGCAACAAGGGGCGGACTGGTAGGCATAGGCACTCGTAGCAAGTTGTTTTAGGGTTGAAACCCTGCCTGCGGTGACGTGAAGGCACGTCCAGATGAGAAGTCGTGTTTATTACAATCAGAATAAGAGTCAGTTTATTCCAATATTTATTTAAATTTTAAATTTATCTGGCTGGGCTTAGTATTTTGTTAGTATTATGGCAAACATTCAAATCACAGAATCGCAAGTATATTACACAATTGTGTTCCAAACACCTAGGGCAAAGTTAAAATGTCGTGATAAAAAACAGACGTAACTTTCAAGAAATTAATTTTGTCATAAAAACAGTTCACGGTTAAAATATATAAATTTTGCACGTCCAATATTTGCGAGAGAGAAAAAACAAACACACTGGCACACCGTAAGGTAAAGGCAACAATACTCTTTCACACACAGGAGTCACAACGCACGTTACAATATATTTATTATTCCTGCTGTGATCACATTTTAACTTGCGTAGGTGGGTTTAAAAAACACATGTACAAAATTGATATGGCAATTTTAAGTATTTTTCACAAGAAGAAAAATTGACGCTTCGGTAAGCAACGCGCCATGGCACGTCACCAGTCCCTACATCTGAGAACTTTGGATTTGTAACCGTCCCGCAGTCACCTCTAAATATATTATAATAAGTATTCAAAAAATAAAATTTTGTTTTGGTTGTAAATTTCACATTCAAAAATAATTATTTCTGCGGTAATAAGTATGAAATACGCTAAAATTGAACATGTATAATTTTTCTGCTACTATTAGCGGTGCAAAACTTTCTGAGAAGGGTGATGAAAGCGAGCTAAAGGGGAGAGGGAGGTGAGAGAGAGAGATAGAGGAGAGGGAGGAGGGAAAGAAAAAGCACATGANGGGGGGAAGAGGAGAGGGGGAAGTTTCTTCCTTGGACGATAAAAAAAAAAAACACCATTTCCCTACGGCCTCCGCACCGTATTGTGCAAATATTTTAAACTGTAACAATGAAATATGTTTCCTCCAGTGCTACCTAAAAATTTAAATATATCGATAGGCAATGTTTAATTTACAAATAGCATAGCAACAAACTAGGTTAAAACAATATTTATCTGTGAACTATTTCTTACTAGCCGTTGCCAACACATCGCTGCTCTCACCGTTTGTCAATTAAATATTACAAGTAAAATTAATATTACAAGTTATGGATGTTACTAAGTTAAAGTTTCATTTATTCAAGAATACAATATTTTAAAGTTAATCATAGTGTTATATATTTGTGGTATACAGTAAAACCTCTATGTAGTGAACGTTTATTATAACAAAATCCTCTATAACAAAATTTGTGTTTGGTCCAGTTAAAACTACATGATTAGGACTGAGCCGATACTGGTACCAATATATCGAAACCGGCCGATATCGTAATAGGCGCAATTCATTTTTAAATTGCTGATATTATAACCAATATTTTGCCCTAAGAATCTAAGATGATGCTGTTTTCAACTTGCCATAATTGGAGTGCCTTGCTCACTATTTGGTTTTATTAAAATAATCACTATTTTTAAATTGGTTTTTACTAAAGTACTTAACTGGCTGTGTTTATTTTCAAAACAAAATTAGGCACGTTTTGCATGATTGTTTACGAAACATGTATACAACAAAACAATAGTAGCCACCATTTGCGTTTACTGAATTTTATCTATGGAGGCAAGCTTGCAGCATAAACAAAACTCAACATTTAATCAGCCTAACGCATATATAATATTAACAATAATTAATATTTACGATTACCTTTAAAAATATTTTGTCTTAATTGTTTCACGACAAACCGCAAACACAGCAACACATTAAAAAAAAACTATGTAATCTTATAATGTTGGTTATATGCTGCACATTACTGCCGCCTAGTGGTGCCATTCCGACAGTTTGCCTATTTTTGTTTGTTTTGTTGGTTTATTTGCTGTTGCTGTAGTAACATGAGGGTGTTAGGTTAGGGTTCGAACGTGGTGAAATTATTTACGTGTGCCAGTAATAACCAAATGATATGGCTGGAAGAAAAAGTGATTTGTGGAATTTCTTTGTACCGTAAGAAACACGCAAGAATGCAAATATGTTAACAATATTTGCAAATGTTTGATTTCGAGAGGCGGTACATCATCAAGGTCCTATAGTACCACAAACCTAAAACGGCACATTGAATGTATGCAGGTAAACTTCACAATACAAAAAAAATTCTCAAAGTAACGAATTACTGTTGCTTTTGGAGGTTATTTTTGTCTTTTATAAATATGCTTAAGCTTAATATGTGGTTCCTAGATTTATATTTATCGTAATAGTATCCGGATAGTGATTTTGAATAAAAACGAAGACAATTAGAATTTTATTTAGGTAAATGTTTAAAAATTAAGTTTTATTTTTTGAAACTTGCAATAATGTTATTTTTCCTTGTCAAGGCAGTATCGGTAAACCATAGACGTTATAGCGTAAGTTTGTATCAGCAATATCGGAAAAGGCTCAAAAACCATATCGGCTCACCTCTATACATGATACAATGGATTTTCTACTCTTTATAAAAAATTATTTTTCCCACATCAGCACAAAACCTCTTTATAACCAAGACAGATAAGTCTGATTATATTTACTTTCCTCTTATATTTATCCTTTTTACAAAATTTTACTTAGTACTGTAAAAAACCCTCTATTTGTCACATGTTTCAGATAAAAAAATATACAAAAGCAACTGTATTGTCTCACTTTGTGTGTACCAAGTATTTTTTTATCATACAAGTTTTTATAACTTATTCAAAATTTAAGAATTTTACACTTTTTTTTNTGTGTGTACCAAGTATTTTTTTATCATACAAGTTTTTATAACTTATTCAAAATTTAAGAATTTTACACTTTTTTTTGTTTACATAATGTTGCTGCAATCAAAATTAGTGGTATCTTTTTTCATAAGACAACGGTAATTTATTAATAGTGGCCATAAAGGTTTACTGTAAAAGTGTTTAAAAGAAAATCCATTTAACACTTTTCTTATATAAATCAATACAAACGTACCAATGCAATTAAATTTCAGCAGTCATTAGATTCAAAATTTACTGCACGATGAAAAAACACATTGTAAATCANTGTGTGTACCAAGTATTTTTTTATCATACAAGTTTTTATAACTTATTCAAAATTTAAGAATTTTACACTTTTTTTTTGTTTACATAATGTTGCTGCAATCAAAATTAGTGGTATCTTTTTTCATAAGACAACGGTAATTTATTAATAGTGGCCATAAAGGTTTACTGTAAAAGTGTTTAAAAGAAAATCCATTTAACACTTTTCTTATATAAATCAATACAAAAGTACCAATGCAATTAAATTTCAGCAGTCATTAGATTCAAAATTTACTGCACGATGAAAAAACACATTGTAAATCANAGTACCAATGCAATTAAATTTCAGCAGTCATTAGATTCAAAATTTACTGCACGATGAAAAAACACATTGTAAATCACCTCTTTATAAAGAACCCCTCTATAACAAACACACAAAACTTTGGTCTCTTAAATTTTGTTATACAGAGGTTTTACTGTACAAGTTACCATATTGCGGAGGGTATAGGCAGCATATTTTTAAACAAAAAAAAATAAAAAAGACTACAAAAAATGGGGTGCAACTTATTTACAAGATATTGGCATTTAAAAAAATTTTTCCCACCAAAACTAAGTTTAGAAAATATTTGTAAACATATTTAATGTTTTAATTTAGTTTCTAAGGAAGTCAAAAAATAATAAGAACAAATGAATAGCTCATCACTCACGTGTATAAAAAAAACAACTTTGCACATGGGTTACGTATTAGAAACGCGCTCGCTTGGCGCACAAGTTAGTAATACAAGTACGTTATTGCACAAAAGAACGACTCAAAACTCTCATTAACAACATTGGTAGCTGACTGAAAACGGCAAACGGAAAGCTATACAAGGTCGGGAAGGGGAGGAAACAAGCAACACGTTGGCAACACTGAAAAGTGAAAGCGACGAGAAAAGGACGGGAGGGGTTGTGGCGACAGATGGCGCGACTAGGTCGAAGTCCTCTCGCTTGCAGCTACTCACGCTCTTTGTTTTGTCTGGCAGAATACTGCACTGTTGCCACTTTTCAGAAGGCAGAGGTCAGCTTGCGCGGTGACGACACACTCATCTGCAAACTAATTAGTTGACGTTGCCATAGTTTGCTGTGGTCATGCCAACTGGCCTCTGCACTAGCACGATGAGGCCCAGCAATATTTACAGGAAAACAAAAATTCAGTGTGGCCTATATTTGAAATAATTTTAATTATCCCTACTTTTTCATCAAAAACTTAGAGTGATTTTTCAAAAGTTTGTTTCAAAACATTCAAAGAAACCGTGAATAGACTATATCAATATAAGAACCTTAAAAGATCCTGTCTTACAGAAACCTGAATATCGGGTGGAGCCATGTCAAGTTGTTACGCATTTTAGTTAAATAGTGACGTGTTTTTTCCCCCATATTTCATTCTGAGCCAAGTCTTGCCCCCTCAAACTGCCATTACTTCTTGTTCTAGATTTTTCCCTCATAAAAAAACTTAAAACATAACCTGCATATTGCATTAAATTTAATTTTCTAAGATGAAAAAATATCCTACTTCAAATTTGACTGATCAATAGTTGTTTGGTGGAGAAGTAATCCTAAGATGCTTTCTTAGATGGTTCAGATGCTAGAATACATCACTACAGCTTTAAAACATACCTGTTTACAGTATCCCTCACAACACACCCACTACCAGGAATTTAATATCAAAACCAAACTCAAAAGATATTTTAACAAGGCTATGTATCAAATAACTGCAAAAATTAATGCTACAAATAACACACATTATTCATTATGTATTTATTCATCTATAAGTAGAAAAGTAATGATACAATATTTTCATAACATCTTTATTCATATATACTGGGGCAGATTTTTCAAAAAATTTTCCTTTCTTTGCAACAGTTATTCATATAAATTCCAACATAAAAATTAGTTTTATAAAGTGACAAACACATGAAAATTATGTGTCGCAAGTTTTATACACACCAACACATTTGACAAAATCAACCTTTTGTTTGGTCTTTAATGCTGGGATAGATATTTCTTTTAAAACCACAACCAAGTGCTCCATCTTCACATTGAGCTGAACAACTTTCACTGTGGTCACAGGTTGTTGTGGCCTTTAAAAGAAAAGCACGCCTTGGTGGAAACTGACTTCAACTATGAAGGTGCGGATCTGCATAGGAGACAGCGTGACGACAGGAGGCTCAGAGCGCTGCTGCTCCTCCTTGTAGTTTGCATTGATGTCATTGGATGCTTTCTTCCACGACAGCCGGTCCAAGTCCTCCAGCCATTGGTTGGCTCCCAGAGTTGTCTCACGTGCAGACATGATTGTGAATGGAGAGAAAAGGTCCTGCAACATGAGAAAGAACGATCATGATACAATAACAAAGTTAACAATGCACAAAACCCCTCTAAGGTTGTTGTTACAACAGGACTACGTGCATTTAGAGGTTTCTTCTCCTCCCTGGTAGGTGNGCACAAAACCCCTCTAAGGTTGTTGTTACAACAGGACTACGTGCATTTAGAGGTTTCTTCTCCTCCCTGGTAGGTGAAGGAGCTGCTGTGGGAGGCGGAAGGGCACTGTGGTGGCTCAGGCGGCCCTCCCAACAGTGAGGAAGGGGTGGAGACGACAAGGCATACAGGCTAGGGCAGGGGTGCTCAGACTTGTACCATCAGCGATCGACCACAAATAAAGTGGGGGGCAAGCGATAGATAAAAAAAAGTAAGCGGGTAGAACTGAGCTCTAACATGACAGATGGTAAGCCTGTCGCTGTTACGACCTATGTATGNGCACAAAACCCCTCTAAGGTTGTTGTTACAACAGGACTACGTGCATTTAGAGGTTTCTTCTCCTCCCTGGTAGGTGCAGGAGCTGCTGTGGGAGGCGGAAGGGCACTGTGGTGGCTCAGGCGGCCCCCCAATGGTGAGGAAGGGGTGGAGACGACAAGGCATACAGGCTAGGGCAGGGGTGCTCAGACTTGTACCATCAGCGATCGACCACAAATAAAGTGGGGGGCAAGCGATAGACAAAAAAAAGTAAGCGGGTAGAACTGAGCTCTAACATGACAGATGGTAAGCCTGTCGCTGTTACGACCTATGTATGTTTTTTTTTGGTTAAGCCCCGGCCACACTTGCGGCCACACTTGCGTGTTACTATACCGAGTACACTTTGATCAGGTTATGTTCACATTTTGTAAATCGTTGATTTATATTTATTATATTATTACTTATAGACCGATATGATATAATTAAACATTATACATACTGGAGCTCTTTGATAGCAGAAATGATTTCCGTCTTATTTTTTAATTCTCCAAATAACACCTTTGCCGCTTCTAGAAATGCTTCTTTCACTACCGTCCCATCTTCGAAGGGTTTCTTGTGTTTTGCCAGTATTTGAGTAATTTTAAAAGATGCTACTGTTGCAGCTTTCGATTGTTTGGCTGGTTTAGTGTATAAGGCTTGCTCTGCTTTCAAACTACTTTTCAAATCATTTACTTTTTGTCTTCTTAACTCACTCTTTGCTGGAAAATCGTTTTCATAGTTTTTATGCAAGGTTTTATAATGCCTCTCTAAGTTCCCGCGTTTAGGCAATGCAACTGAAACTCAACAAACGAGGCTGTAAATCCTGTTATGAACACACAGATAACACACCACGCAAAAGTACTCATTGAACACCACTGATATTACTCGCACCGTTCGTTGACTAAAGCCCCAGCCACACTTGCGTGTTACTATGCAGAGTACACTTTGATCAGGTTATGTTTACATTTTGTAAATCGTTGCCGCCATTTTTCGAAGAGAGAGCGACCTAGCGAGAATATTCATAACGATTAGCGCGAAGGTGTACTCTCATAACGATTAGCGCTCCACGTGACGAATAAAATAGTTGTTTGATTTTACCAAACTTGCCAAAACTGAATAAAACTCACAAGGCGGTTTCTTAATCCAGAAAGCCATTCTTTACAAACAATGGGAGCAAACAATACTAAGCAGCGTCGACAACTCCGGCGGTGTGCAGCGTTTTTTTCGGAGTGACTTTACATTTTATTATTACGTTATCACAGTGTCGCCGTATGAGTGACCGACGGAAGGCGCTTATTTTTAATTTCTTGAGGGAATGTGGACATATGTCCGCGATCGACCGTTTGAGCATCCCTGGGCTAGAGCCACCTAGGCACGTACAGCGACACCTCACAGTTGATGCGCAGTGCCCCAGCAGTCGTCGAATGGCGGGCGTATGGCTTGTAGAAGTGGCGTGGCATCCCCACACCACTCTGACTTCTCCTGAATGCTTGCAGGCCTGAACTCTGTGAAGATCAGCAATTCAGCGGGCTTGTGCAGGGGCAGAGTATGTTCACCGTGGGTCCTGGGTCGGCTGGNCGCTAGACGTAGCAAGTGTATGTTTCTGCATATCGGTAGTCTTGTAAATTCTGAATACAGCTTCAGGCATTTTTGGCACTTGGGCCGGACAGCTCTCTGCGAGTTGAACTCGAGAATGAGTCTTGCTCGTGTTTCCCAGGTATGTAGGGCATAATGAGAGGGAAACATTGGGGTGCTGTGACGTTGTGGATATACAGTCAATAGAAGGGCTAGATGCAGCCCTGTGGCAGTATCAATTACCATGGGGATGTCTGTGCCCATCTTTGCACCTGCTCGTCGGTCAGGTTATTCAGTTCTGTGCTTTTCTGACAAGCATTTTTGCATATCAAGTAGATGAAAGAGAGGCTCTTGATATGTCTGTCTTGGTCTGCCCATCCAAGACACACATAGTGGTATGTTTTTCAGCATTGTTAACAGGTAACGCATTTGTGCCCTTTGCAACCTGATAAGTTACATCATAGCTGGTAGTGTCAGCAATGTCTACGCCTGGATTGCAGGCCGTCGAGCTCACTGTCTTCTTTGACCCAACCTAGGCACGTAAAATGGAATTCCCACTGCAGTGTACTAAATCAATCCTGCCGATTCCCTCTCTGTTACCATTGGGCAAATTGCACTGACTATACCTATTTGCCTTCTGGTCAAGTCTACGCTGTCATTTTCGGCCACTGTACTGGATTCTTGAGTGCCACGAGGTGTTTGACTCCTGAAAGTTACCTAAAGTACTGCTATTCTTGGGACTGGAGCTCTCAGTGCCTCCACAGTTTCCCAACTCCTTCACGAATATGTTGGGATGCCTCATGTTGGGCACCAAGAAAAAAAAGCTTGACACCTCACCGTCTCTAGCTCAGGCAAGTATTGGCATCTACACCTTCTCCTCCCAGAGCCATCAAGCCAGAACCTTATTTATGGGGTCATCTTGACGCACCACGTGCATCGTCATTAACCCTCCTAACAAGATATGAAAAGACGTTAAACCGTATACGCCACAGGTCGCCCATGAAGACAGATGAAGACAGGATTGGCTCCGCCCAGCTGATGCATCCTGTTGGACCAGAACTCGCTTAGCATTACGGCAGAATGCTTACCATTTGGCAGTGGAGGGGAAACGAGCCACCAGCTTCAGCCATCTTCAGTCATCTCCGCCGCCTCTCTCTCCGTTACCCCCGCCCCATGATGGCCCTGTGCTCTGGGTATATATAGAAACTGCAGCCCATAGTTTGAGGCTCAGTTGTGGAATGTTAATCTGCCCGACCGCGTACTAACTTCAACTGCCAGCTGACACTCATCACTATCGTAGGGTGTTACTCTGCCCGAAAATGCACGGACGCCGTTAGCGTTTCTTACCATAGCTGATTGTCATTCATCAGTCTAGATCGTCACGCTGCCCACCATCTCACCGAAGCCTTCCATGCTACTCAGCTACCTAGTAGCTATGCACCTAGTCACGAGTCTGAGTACTGTACGACTGGGGTCACCCTCGACCCCCTCCCCTCTCTTTCGAGTCTTGGCATCACTCCCTAGTCAGGATACAGGCTGGTTTGTGTGCGCTTACTGTTCTGGCAATACACAGACAATAATCCTACAATGGCTGAGTTATCACTCACAGCTCAATATTCTTCTCCACCTGCTCCCGCTATTCCTGCTTTGCCCACAGAATTTCCAACATTCTTGCAGGAGTAGTCACGAGCCACAACTTCTGTTCCTACCTCACCTTCAGGGATAACTGTCTCGAAGTAATGCTTGGATCTATGACGACGTCCCGCCTTTCTGAGTACCACGAGAGCAATATCCTTCCCTTGGCTATTGTCACCTTTTCTAAGTGCTTGGGGCTGCCACAACTTCCCACCCACCAAGTTACTTGCAGGAAACAAATAGACAAAAATTTGTTAGGGAGCCCCATCTCATGATGCTTGGATATATGATGATGTCCCGCTTTCCTGAGTAACACAAGAGTGGTCTCGCACCTACCCTGCTGCTGGCATCTTCAGTCAGTGCTTGAGTCTGCTGGCAATGTCCTGCCTAACCAACGTACTTTCTGGATACCAGCAGTCAGGCCTTCCTACCCATACATCCTCTCAGGCCATGACTACCTCTATGATATACTTCCTTATGCCTCACAACAGGGCTGGGTGAGATAAAGCAGCTAAACAAGGACTAGCCCTGGAAGGTAGCGAACAGGATGTCAGCCAAGTATACACGTGAAAGAAAGAGAGGAAGCTGCTCGGCAAAGGGGAACATCCACCAGCCTCCCCGGACGGAGCAGAAGTCTGCTCTGGCACATCCCATGTGGTGTTTCGCCATTACCTCCCACAGCACCAAAGAAACCAGTAGATCTCAGTCGGCCCTCAGCCACAGACAAGGTGGTCAGATGCTTGAAAGTAACCCCTAGTCACACACCATATCGCGTACAAACAAGGCCTACTCCAACTAGCGCCCCTCCTCGTGCTCAATGTTCCGTAATTGAGCTTCTGGAAAAGGCCAGATCGACCCCTAATAATAACCCCATCAAGATGATACCTGCTTCCCAGCCATCTGGGGGTCAAAAGCACTGACGTCGGCCAACATCAACAATACCCAATAGATTGTGTGTAAACTTGGCAGTTTGGAGAGGGTGAGGTAGCCTGGCTTGGCTGGAATTGCAACCACTTGATGGTTGGCTTTGGGTGCTGGCCGTATTTGAGAACGTGTGACTCTCTGAATAGGTGTAAATTAGGGGTCTGCGAGTACTCGTATTTTAATTTTTGAGTTCGGTAGCCAAAACTCAAAATCGAGCTTAACTTTTTTTTTCAGACACTAAATTTTTGAATTTTTTTAACCTATAGATTATATGATTTTTGTTCTTATTGATGCCAGTTGGGCCAACGTGGTGATGGTGCACTGGCTCAGTATTCCTCTAGTGACTAGGGAAACTGAGTCTCCTTAACGAGGATATTAAAGGGTTATTGGGCCGACGCGGTTGAATCCTGGGGGCGTCTGGCCCGGGCTCAACAGAGCGTGTAGCTCAGACACTGAGGGTTATGTTATCCCTTCTCTGGCTCGCCCGGTGATGAGGCAATGGTATCGCTGTGGGTACACACTTATGCACAATCAGTGATGTGACGTTAATTGTATAGGGGATAAAACAAAAGAAGAGTAAAATAATTACTATCTTTAGAGGATTTAGCGGGTGTCCTGTAGGTGTAGGCACAACTGTATGTATGGTTAAAATTATGTAGCAGCGCGGGGGAGGACAGGTTTGTCTGTCCAGGAAGGAATCTACTCTTCCTGGGGCCGGTGCCTTGGGGATGACCCCTTGATCAGCATCACAAGGTGTGCACTTGGGGAGAGAACCCCTCTGATCCCCCTCTGGAGAAGTTGAGTGAGTGGCGTGAGCAGTTACAGACCTCAACTGCCCCCCTGGGTTCACAGAGTTTCTCACGCAAGGCTCCTATGGTCTCTAGAGAGAGCTGTAGTGACCTAATGTGTTTGTTCTCCTCAAGCCTCAGGAGTCTCAGAGAAAGGTTCTCTCTCCCCTTGCCACAGTGGCGCTAGAGGGTGGGGTGACTAGACACCAACACTTTGACAAGAGGTGGGAGCGCCCTTCAGTGGGGACTTGGTTTGATTCGCTATCACTGAGATTGTGCATGCACCTGGAAATAGTTAGGCGGATATGCACAAAGAAGGCAAAGCGGGTACGGAAGGCGGAAAGCGAAAGAGAATGACCAGACCACAAAGAGATTACTGGTAGATATATGCTTTATTGCATCTGAAGGATTTTTACAAAACATATACCTCCAACCTGTGCCTCCTAACGTTTGATGGACGAGGGACCAAGCTTGCCAAGCTGTTTACGGCAGGGCGGCAACGAGATTCAAACTGAAAGTTTCGGGCGAGAGAAACCCCGATAGACAATACGCCCGGTGTAGATGAGCCACATAGGCCAACACTCGTGACTTAGGAGAAGGTTCTGCGACAAGAGCTTCCAACTGATGTGTTGAGAAACACACCTTTAAACGGCCATGGCAGCAAGATAACTACGTTTATAGTAGATACTGCTTAAGGCAAGCATTATGGCTAGAGTGACGAGATAGCGAGAGTTGCAGTTATTACTCAGAAGAGAACTACTCGCGAACTGCTCCGCCTGGAGGGTGTGCAAGGAAATAAATACCCTCAAGAGACATGGCGAGCATGGGGATGGGTCCACCCACTTGACTGGAGTGCGGCATTGTGCGGATTGCCGGCCTATCAGGTGGCAAGGGCTTCACTTGGCTTGCAGAATGGAGCGGTACAGAGGCGAAGTGAGAGACTGTGCTCAACACTACGGTACACTAGAGGGAGCACCAGAGGCTGAGGCTAGAATATGCATTCGACAGTGCTCGTAGTACGTCAGTACTAACCGTAAGGTCTAATAATTTATGTAAACAATGTAACTTAAATTTAGAAAGTCTAATTTAACATTTACCTCAAGTTAGTAGAATTAAACAACAAAACACCACAAATTAACCTACCTCCCTTGTACTTTTTATGGACATGACAACATTGTACGGCCAACCACAAACAAGAAATACAATATTTTGTTTACAGTTAGGGAAATAGGTTATTATGAATATACACAAAACGCAGTAACAATATTTATTGCGCCGTTATTATTTTGTGAGAAAATGTTATGGAAAGAAAAAGAGTGGCGATAGCGTGTAGATTTACAGGTTGTAGGTAATGCAATGAAAGTTTTACAGCAAACCATGCCTATTCATTTGGCTTGTGGAACTAAAAATACAAACATTTGTGATGCATGTCCAATATTAATGTAATTTTTTCAGTAATTTTTCACCAAAACACAAAATGTATATCAACAATGACGTCGTTAAATGAAGGCATCAGAATGGCAACTGTAATAAATAACATGCAGATCAGCTATTCTGAAATAAAAATTATGTAAATTAAGAATGCAATTTTGAACACTATTTTCACAAGAGTACATAGCTACTGTAAATAACTTGTGACTGAATTGTTATTTTCATTAATAAAAGCCGACAACATAATGCACCCCAAACTAAAATAACTAAATATGCATGTCGCCACTAGCACTCCCACACGGTTAGTACATTAACTAATACCTTCCCGCATTTGGTGTTATCAGTTAAACAGTGTTCAACTTGCAGGCTGTACGTAACCCAGCGCAATATTTTTCCCCAAGATAACATTGTACTAAATTATATGTATAATTTTTCAGTGTGTTATACTTTTTACGTGAATAATTATGAGTGCAAAACTTAGTACAGCTAAAAATTGGAAAGTTTTTACAAGAAAGGACANATGCAGATCAGCTATTCTGAAATAAAAATTATGTAAATTAAGAATGCAATTTTGAACACTATTTTCACAAGAGTACGTAGCTACTGTAAATAACTTGTGACTGAATTGTTATTTTCATTAATGAAAGCCAAACAACATAATGCACCCCAAACTAAAATAACTAAATATGCATGTCACCACTAGCACTCCCACACGGTTAGTACATTAACTAATACCTTCCCGCATTTGGTGTTATCAGTTAAACAGTGTTCAACTTGCAGGCTGTACGTAACCCAGCGCAATATTTTTCCCCAAGATAACATTGTACTAAATTATATGTATAATTTTTCAGTGTGTTGTACTTTTTACGTGAATAATTATGAGTGCAAAACTTAGTACAGCTAAAAATTGGAAAGTTTTTACAAGAAAGGACANGTACTTTTTACGTGAATAATTATGAGTGCAAAACTTAGTACAGCTAAAAATTGGAAAGTTTTTACAAGAAAGGACAAATCAACAGCAAATTGCAATAAATGCTGTAAAACCATTCAAATACCTACAAGCATGAATAGATATTTGCATGCTCAAGAATTCAAGGGAGTTCAACAAATTATGTCATGCAAAAAGGAACCAAAATCTTATAAATCTCCAGAAACAAGTAGGTATACAGATGCAGTTACGTTTCGGACAACTATTCTACCAAATCTGAATTTGACTCGAGCTCGACTACAACTCTGAGATCTTTTCAAAAATTTTATTCGAACTCCACTCGAATTCAAAAACCTATGCTCGCAGACCCCTAGTGTAAATGCGGGGAAGCTTGAGCTTGGCCTAATCGGATCTGACTGCTATGCAGTAACATTATGTTAATGGGATTAGGGTAACGACTGCAAATAAGATGTGAAGCCAGTGTGGCTGATACCAACGCGTGGCACAGCAACTGGTTGTACGTCGTGGAGAATGGTGTAGCAGTAAGAAACTGTCTATAACGCAATGCTACAATGTGGCTAGGAGACCAGCCAGTGACAGTGAAAGCGTTAGGTGGGGTTCGAAGCCCCTTTTAGACTGTCTGACCAGTAGCGAGCTCTGGAAGTGTGAGACGAAGAGCGAGAGAGAGAGAAGAGAAAGCGAGCTGGAGAGTGCCATACCTCCGGCCGGCTGGACTGTATGCTGGTGGTGCCACACAAGAGCAGCAGGCACAGCTTCGCAGAGTGCACATGCATACTGCACAAGTATGCAAGGACCCTCAGCGATGAACCACCTCCATAGCAGACTCAGTGGCATATGACGGAAGCTTCGATGGATTAAGAACATTGCCCATGGCGTGTCAAGGATGTTGAGAAGGCTGCTTCGTCTCCTCCATTGCCACAGACACATCAGAAGTGCCGGCAGATAGTCGCCTGAGGTAGCCAATGACATGCTCGTTGTCCAGAGGCTTAATCTCAGCCCTTCACGCCCAGCCTGTCTGCCTTGGAGGAGGGGGGGACGACGACTCTGTGTCAGTGAGGACCCCTATCAGGCCTATTTTCAGACCAGCACCTCCACCTGCAACCTGTTAAGGAGCACAGCTTCCTAGCTCCGGGATGGGATAAGCTAGACGACGTCGATCACATTTAAATCAGTTGGCATCTATCTTATTTGGAACATGTCCAATTGACTATCGAATTAAATTAATATTCCATGTGCAAAAATAATGTAAATTATATTCCAGAGATGACTGAACATGCACTGACAATGCTTGGAAAAACCTCGTGCCGCTCAATGTTTTTAATATTTTGGAAGACAAGGGGAAGGGTAGGTAACCTCTCAGGTATCATTTTTTTCAGAAAACGTCTGCTTATTAAAATAAATTTATGTTAAAGTAAAACAATGGAAAACTTTCGTGCTAGAGACAATCTAAAATGGACTTCATTCGAAAATTGCAAATTTTTAAGTATAGGGGTTGGGAATGGGTGAAAATCTGTCCAAAATTTCCCAAAATAATAAAAAACCTTCCTGTTATAACAACCTTATTTCTGGAAACAGTGAGGGGTCGTTTTATAAAGGCTCTACTGTATGTTAACTTATGTTAGCTCCTCTTGGCCTACTGCTGTATCAAATAGAAATCAGTTTTTCAGTTACATTACCTGCAGATTTACGGTGGCTGGCTTCGACAGCACAGGGTCGTCAGTCTGCTCCAGGATGTGCTCCAGTCGAACAAGCAGCGATCGACCTTTCCAAGGTTCCAACGTCAGAATATGAACGTTGGCAGGCAGAGCTCTGGTCAGTCCCGAGAACTACACAGCACACACACACCTACACTTCAGCATGAGAAGGCTTATACTGCTACAGCGCAAGAAGACAAATCTTGGGACATGTTTTCACATGGATGAACAGTAATCATAAGCCATCAGAGACTGGCTGTGGTGACAAACCCTGAATGCAGGATGCACCTGCTGATTTCACATTATTGCATATACTACAGCGGCAGTCAGGCTTGGTTATGTGGATGATACTAACATTTCCCATCACAGTAACAACAAAAAAATTCAACACAGTAGACATGTATAATGTGTGTAGGTTTGGTTGAGTAAGCTTGTAGGCATAAATAAGCATCTGTGTTCGAACCAATAAAATTTACCAGTTTTGCAAAAAACAGACTGGTAACAAGGTGTTTGCACAAAATTGATGGAGAATGCTGGCAAACAATTAATTACCACAAGTTACACAATCAATAATCTTAATTGAGGTTGCAAGTAGACCGCTAGGCACACACACACGAAGGAGGACGACACATTTTCCACGTGGTTGCGCGATCGCAATGTTTCGCTGGCTAAGTCAGCTTCATCAGGCGATGAGTTGTAGGACACTGCAGTATGGTGGAAGAGTGCTGTTGGTAGTGAACCTAGCAGCCAGGTGGCAAACTAGGGTGGAGTGGGAAAATTGAAAATTTGCAGGTATAGCTGATTATTGTGGTTTGAAGCTGCGATTATCTTATATTGAGGCCTGGCGACTGCCTGAATTTTGTTATTAATTGGTGAGCTAATTCTCAGTGTCTGAGTTGTGAGCTATTGCTTGAAGGTGGTAGGGCTCTCACAACTCTGGTACTGTAGTAGGAATCAAAATCTTTGTTGTGTGATGCTGCATGTGCTGTAACTGGTTTGTCTTGTAGGTTATTGATGTGACCAACTATGTCTTGTTTGGTGTCTGCTCTGTGGCCATTCATTCTCTGACCGAGTGTGTTGGTGGTGAAGCCGATGTATTCCGCATTACGGTGTTGGCACTGTAGCTGATAAATAATATTTTCTGTTGCACAGTTATAGTTGCCTTGGATGGGGTATGTATGGCTAGTGAGACTGCTATTGAAAGAAGTTCAGGGTTGTTGGATAGCACAGGAGTCACAGCATGAGTTATTGCAGGGGTGGGATCCTCTGGGGGCGATAGTCGGCATAATTCCCTAAAAACGAGTCATAGAAAAATGGTAGCTAAAAATGAGGTCAATATAAAGAGGTTTTACTGTATGTACGCGCTGTGGGTGCTCACCTCCATCCTGTGCTGGGAAGCCCACTGCTTGAAGCTCAGCTTCTTAGTCGAGGAGATGAACAGCCAAGGCTCAAGCAGCTTCCTCTGGGCCAGCTCCCGCTCCAGCGCGGCCAGGCTAGGACTGCCCCCAGACATGGCACCCCCGATCACGTAGTGTGTCCCCCGTGCTACCAGCCCCTTCCCAAATGCTGTCTCGTTCAGTGCCTCTCCAACTCCAAAAGCATCATCGTGCAGCAGGCGCCGGTGAAGCTGTAAAAAAAAAAAAAGTAGGTGTATTAACACTTCCTGTGACCCACTCTACTCTTTGTGAGCCGAGTAATTTCTGAATGTAGCTCATTAAATTACANGTGTATTAACACTTCCTGTGACCCACTCTACTCTTTGTGAGCCGAGTAATTTCTGAATGTAGCTCATTAAATTACAGCTGCTGTACCACAAGTTGTAAAACTACCTAGACACGCCACAAGCAATGTCACGTTTCTTTCCGAGTTTTTAAAACCGCAGCTCTCCCCCTCCTGAAATAACCGTAAGCCACTACACGTCACTGGGTTCGACTGGAGAGGCGTCCGTTGCTTTAACATGCATTGGCTGTGCAGTAGGGCTTCACACTCTACAGGAGCAGGCCACTTTCCCCTCACAGAGCTCAGACACGCTGTAAAGTTCCTTTGTGGGAAACGTTCGCACTATATTTATTTTAATGCCGCACAGTTGGGCGCCATATTGTAATGTTCCGTCTTTACTGTTACAAGCGTATATTTAATAATATAGCAGCTTCAAAGGTTAGGCGCCATCTTGTAACGTTTCGCCGCTTACACTGTCGACTGTTTACTTGCCACGGCTTGCTCAGGGTAGAAACACGAGACTCATAGAATTGAACATTATTAATTAAGAATGAAGAAGTTCCAAATTAGTTTGTTATGTACTTTGTTTATTTAACTATTTATTTAACACTCAGCACCACAGTTCACAGAAGAAGTCCAAATTGCAGAGTACTAACCTTACAGATAAATATAAAAGTACAAAAAACAGCGCCACAGTGGTTTCCGTGTATTAACGTCTCATGAATATTAGCCCGAATAAAGAATATCTGCTGCTACCTCCCACACCGGCTGAGAAATGAAGTAATACAGTCTAGTGGCCGATGTGGGGGTTCTAATCCTGCCCGAACGCGGCCTAGGCTAGCATTGCATGATACTTCTCGACTGCGCTGACCTGCCCTCACGGGCGACGTGAAGTAACTCTCTCTGACGACTCTCAACGAATAAGACTCTGTAAGGGCGACAGCTAGATGCCTATATCCTACTGCCTATCCCCCCTCTCCTGTGATAACGGCCTGGCCACGGCATCTGCCAGCAGCGTCATCACGAACTGCACGTGTCCCGCGCTCAACACAACGTTATCATAATTGACTGCTCCGTACGCACTACTCCTGCGATAAGCGCCCGGCATCCGGCATCTGCCAGCAGCGTCATCTAAAACTGCACGTGCCCCGCGCTCAACACGACGTTATCGACTGCCGCGCCGTCAACATAAACTAACCTCGCCGTCCACAAAAACTTGTTGACATATTAAAACTGCGCCGAAGGAACTAAAACTGTTGATGTCGCCTGATCCACAGAAACTAACTAATCTACTTTATGCTGACGCTTTCAAAACTCCCAAGTTCGAAACGAAAACTGTAACCAGGACTCTTGATAAAAACTTAACACGCAGACGTCCGCCCCTTAACCTACAAATGCACACGTCTGTCTGATAAACACGGGAAACGAGCCACCACGGCTTTAAACTTGAAACACGATAAAAATATTACGAAGCTGTCCCAAAGCTTCACAAACACGAAAGAATTTTACACTTGAGTCCCGAAAAATTCAGAATATTGCGTCATTACAACGCATTGGGGTGACGTACACTTAGTCTCTTTCGCTCCCTCCGCTTAATCCCTCGCTCACCATTGCTCAGAGAGTCTTACTAGGGGATTCGAGTCCTGGTGCAAGTTTGATCTGTTATTGGTTGGTGTCCTGGCTGTATCACTGTACTACTGAGTCCGTCAGAATCCCGTCAGTTCGCAGCATGCTGTTGTGACCTCCAGACAACCAGCCAAGCCAATAGCCGGTCTTCCAGCCATACTGTAACGTTACTGTTATTGTCTTGCCAATTGTTACAGTTCGCCATGCATTGGCAGCATCTGCACTGGCTTTGCCGAGCCTATGTGGTTACCCTCACCTCAGTTGTATGCACACTGCATATCCTAATTTCATATTTTATTTGGCTTCCTTAGGTACTGCTCTTTAAGCATTTGGTCGAGCACAGGCTGGTGCCTGCATTGTATATTGGTAACAATAAACAAGTACACCCAAACCTTGGTTTCACTCTTCTTAAACTCAGCCTTCCGTATTTTTAAACTTTTTATCCCGCTGACCCCATTTTGCCGTATAACCTCGACTCTACTTCAAGAAAGGCACTGGTGTGCGACATCATCCACCATGCCCTTCAGGCTGAAGATTAGTCCTGCATTCTGAGCCAAAGATGACGACGATGTATGCTTCCTCTCCATCCAGGTCAGTGTGTCTAGTGCCTCAAAATTTAATGGCAGGGATTCATCAGACTGAGCGTCCTCTCTTCTCTTTGAGGGTGAACCATGGTGAGGAGATTGGGGAGGAACAGGGACCAAGCTCACAAACCTTCTTGGAGGTTAAGGGGTAGAACTAGATTCTGACCCTCCGGAAAACCCAAGAAGGGGCTGCAATCCTGATAAGACACTGGCGCTGGAGAGAGGTCTACTCTCCAGAAAGCCCACGCAGACATTCCCCTTTCCCAGTACCCACTGTTACACAGCTACTCCCCCCTCACCCTCTTTATTTATTTCTCTCCACACACACACACACACACACACACACGCACGCACGCACACACACACACACACTCACACACACACAGAGATATCTACCAATATATCTCTCTCTTTCTCTCTCTACACACACATGTATATGTATATCTATATCTCTCTTTATATATCTTTACAAATATCTCTCTTTATATATCTTTACATATATCTCTATCTATCTCTACATCCTTCTCTATTTCTATATCTCCATCTCTCTCTCTCTCTCTCTCTCTCTCTCTCCTCTGTAAGCACACATGCCACAACATAGGGCTGAGAGCCGGAAGGCCCACCTTGAATTTGGTTGTCGGGAGGGAGCCCTGAGGTGTGCCTAAGCATATACTGCGCTGAGGGCAGATGCAGCATTCAAGAGGGGGCTTGCATCTTCTGGATGTTGGATACAAGCTGACAGGTTGGGACCCAGTTTGGGCAGGTTACCTGCCATGGTGTACCTTGTATCGTTGCACCCTTGCCTTCTATTCCACCTCTGCCAAAGCCCATAGTAATCCGCTCACCTATCTCAAAGCCTACCGTCAGGATGCTGCAGTTTCTACAAGCTCCCTGCTCCTGCCACATTCGCACCGGCTCGCTTGAACACCAAGCCAGTTATCAAGCCCGCTCCACCTAAGCCACAAAGAAAAACCACCTATGTTGTGGCCAGACCTGTTGTACCCACCACGTCCAGGCAGCCAGTAAACCCTGTCAATAGGACACCAGCACACAGATAAATTAATTAATTGTAAAATAAATCAGAAATATATAAATGGACAGAAATTCAAGTACTCACAGTCTAGTACTTGTCAACAGGCATACACAGACGCTGGGGATTAGATCATCAATTTATAACAAAATTCAGGCAGTCCACGGGTTTCAGCATAAGATAATCACAGCTCCAATCCATACACATCAGCTATACTGGCAAATTTTCAATTTTTCTGCAGCACCCTAGTTTGCCACCTCACCACTAGATTTACTACCAACAGTGCCCTTCTCCCATATTGTATCGCCTTATGAAGTTGGCCTATGCCAGCAAAACATCGCAATCGTGCTACCATGTGAAATGTGTCGTCCTGCTTTGTGTGCGCCTGTGAGTGAGTACTTGCATTTCTCTCCTTTTATATATTTTTGGTAGCCTAGCAGCNTCGTCCTGCTTTGTGTGCGCCTGTGAGTGAGTACTTGCATTTCTCTCCTTTTATATATTTTTGGTAGCCTAGCAGCCTACCTGTAACCTTAAAATAAAATATATCATACTTCTAATTGCAACCACACTCATGCCTTATCAAACATGTAAATCAAAAACACTGCACAAAATAGCATGCACCCAACTATAGCCACCCAGTGATACAGGCAACCAAGTTTGTAAGCAAGTGGTCTTCCCAACTCAACACCCACCATGAGCTCCATCTCGCCATCATGCAGGCTGGAGCCGCCCTGGGCACGGTCCGTCAACACTGCCACCTCCACTTTCTGGACCGGGTCACGCACCAGCAGCCTGGACGTCACCGGGTAGTAGTTGGCAGACACTGGCTCAGTCATGTTCAGCTGCCACGTGGGCCGCATGTTCCGTCTGCGTTTCAACAACTCCCGCCCGTTCGAGTCTGTGTAGAACGTGCCGTTAGTCGCCAAGTCTATGCTGTACCGCGTTATCACCTCCTTCCCCTCCGTGTCACTGCGAACATATCTACANTGCCGTTAGTCGCCAAGTCTATGCTGTACCGCGTTATCACCTCCTTCCCCTCCGTGTCACTGCGAACATATCTACATGTTTACTTTTCCTTATCCCCACACATCATGTAACTTAATCTCATGGTAACAGAACTATAATGCTCAACACTAAGTTTTAAGTTTGCTTCAAGTCCATATCTACAGTTTATCAAAGTTATAGAATTTTTTCTATCAATCCCTGAGAAACGATAGAGGTTTCAGCATGTCTGGAATTCAGTACAGTCTGGGGCATGGCATCAGCCAAACTTCTTAACAAAGTCAACTCTGTATCCTACGACCCTTTGCGGTTCCCTGGAAAAGGGTCATTTTGAGAGGGTCGTTAATGGAAAATTGTTTTATAGTTCCCAAAAAAGGGGTTGTTATTTTGAGAGGGTCATTCTTCCAGGGATCTTAGAATGAAAAGTTTACTGTAGAACCAATTTGTCACCAGCATACCTAGCAGTAAGTCCCCACTTTTACGGTAAATAAAATAAGATGATTTTGTCATTAAAATTTCACAATTTCGTCAAATAAATTTTATAGTAAAAATATGCATGCATTATTATTAGCACATGAATCTTTTGTTTTATTAACAATTTAAATCAAACTAAATGGAATTCGTTAATTCATTCTTTTAATCAAAAATATTAAACAATGAGGATGAAAGGACAACCTTACGAGCGCACACTTGTCATGTAACACATATTGCCACATTACAGTAATTACTGCGTGATAAATCTTGTACTTTATCAAGACATTTAAAACTGCCCAAGAACATTCACAGAATTTTACAAGATTTTTTCATCACTCACATACAGCTTTTGTTCATACGTGGAAAACAAAATTTTAATTAAATCCTGTTCAGTTCAATATTATCTGAACACAAATTCACAAGCTAACTACAAAAACAAGCAAACATTTTATTATTGATAAAATTAAAATACTCCTTACATAGTAAACATGTTTACACAAAGAAGTTGCAGAAACCTATTCGTTTTTGTTTTCTTGGCAATATGAAAACTACACAAATTTGCTTCCAATGCAGTTGTCTTTTTATTTTTTATGTCCTCCACTATTACTAAATCACTGGGCATATGGCACAGCAGTGTTTAAGCAGGTGTATTTTCGCACCCACTCAATGTTTACATCCCAGTTTTTGCAATTTGTTCACTTTATAAAACACACAAAACCGTTCACATTCAAAATCCCTGGCACAATCTCAAACAGTAACTATTTTTGGCATTCTTGACCACTGTTGCTATTGCGACGTCAGCAGCTGACTACAATCACCACCCTCGCTCAATAGTTGCACAATGTCATATTTGCTAGTTGCCAAAAATCTAACCACAAAACACAGAATAAGAGTAAAGTCAGCAGTATTTACAAATACTGTGTGAATATTTATTGCACAATTATTACATTCGACAGAAAAAATATTCATTTCTATTATATATACATACTATTTACTTTCATCATATCACCAACATTTCTGGTTAGAGATGTTCGTTTATAAATAAAATACACGTTACGCGAGATTCTGTCAGTGAACGAACACCATAGCGATTCGGCTCGATATATATTGAATCGTATGCGCAACAAAAATCTTTTGACCTTAATACTAATTGATTTATTAACCATTCTCATCTAATTGATTTATTAATCATTCTCATGACAAAAAATTTAATTTATGTTTTTGTAGTTAACAATATCACCATCCTGCAAATAGTTTTGTTATCCGCACATATGTGAAGTAAATGATAGATAATGCTGTATAACAAATGAAAAACTATACAACATTTAACGATTGTAAGAGTTTTCATGGTAAGAGAAGCTCGCATTGTGGTTCTAGATATACACAAACAAGCAATTTTGTCGATATTTCATAAATACTGGAATTATTACAGAAATTCATGAATAAACATAATTTCTCATTATTTTGCATTATTTCACGGTACGTGAAAATTTCTAGGCCCTACCCATCAGGCTTCTCTGCCAACCACCTTAACTTAATGGCTTACTCTTTTGACTTTTAGCCAACATAACTATTACTAAAACCAACAAATAACTCTTCTGTAACTGTTTAAGATGTTAAATAAAAAGAATGGGAACGTAAAACACTGCATACTCACTTGACAGGGATTGGTCCAACTTGCCATACCAGTTCTACGTGGTTCTCATCTTTGTAGACACGAATGACCTGGCTGACCCAGTCTGAGAAAACCTGGTGGATCTCCTCCACCACCGGACCTGAAAAACCAACCACGTGCCGCCAATATAGCAGGAGGCAATGTTTCATTGCCATAACTACAGTGGAACCGTGTTATTAACGATAACCGACAACGGTCAGGTAAATTATATCTACAACAAATTAATATTATTGTCAAAACCAAAATTTACTGCGGAACATCATTTCATGCAGCGTTATCACACAATTACTTCTTGAGCATCCTGTATTTCCTGAATTCATGGGCACCTTGTATTTTCGAATGCCGTTACATGCACAGAAACCATAAAATAAAATTGAACACATTTGACAGAGGCATTTTCCAGGGGGAAATCTGACCATCACTGAAATAAAGATTTTAAGATTAGAATAAGTGGTATGGATTGGTAATTGTGGAAAACTTATTTTTCCATCCCATTTTTTTTATTTACAACCTAACAATGGAAATAAACATTACATGCTACAGTTGTTTGAACGATTTGAATGACACGTCTACAATCTGCAATGCACAGTGTGGTTGCAGGCATTTGTTTTCCTAGAACAGCAGTCTTTATTTGTCCAAGTTTGAAACACACAAAGTGGAAGCCTGACCTCTATAGTCTGCAGATGAACCAACTGATAAGCGCAACATGTTTTTGCTCTTCCCTTGGCCTGCCATATCTCAGTCTCTTTCACAGTATCTTGTGTCTCTCACCATGGCAATATCTGTCTCTTTTGCTTGGACCTCATTTGATGTCCACTACCTTCCCTTTTTCCTTACCCTTCCTTGAATGCAGCTCCACATGGCAACAGGACAATAGCTAACAAAGATAAGAGGGGCGTGAAGAAGCAGTTGAGAATTGAAGAGGAAGGAAGAGATGAGTTACACACACTCCTTTTGCCTGTAGAAGAGAAGGAAAAGTCAACATTCTTTTGACCTCTCTAAGCAAAGTGTTTGAAGACCATAAATATAAATACTTACACCTGTTTCAATTACATATAAGGAGCATGCTATCATTACAGGGAGCTAGCACATAAAAAAGGCACTTGCTTTTAATGAGGGTATTAACCTTGTATTTAACATAGAACATGACGGTGAGTGAGTGAAGAGATTCGGGTGGCTCTTAACATTCGAAGCCTTTAGAGCTGATGAGGGTGAATGGAGCAGCGCCAGAATGAAGGGACAGGGGAAACAAGAGATCCCAGAGAAAACCAGCCAATCAGTGGCATCAACCAGCACGATTCCCACATGAAAAAATCCGGGGCTGAACCCGCTTGGAATTGAACCCAGTTCGCCTAGGTGGGAGGCGAGTGGTCTAACCACTACACCACCAAGGCGCCCAAAATAACAGTTCATTCTAAAATGATTACTATAGGGAATGTGTTGTTACAGCCCATACTCCTTGCAGCGTGGTTCCACTGTAAATTCTGGTACAAACTGCATACTTGATGTAGTTTTAGGTATTCAGCTTGACTTGTTCAAATTACCTTCCTATTGAAATACGTGCCATGGCTATAAGAGCACGAGGTCTCAGGGTGGAAGAGGTGCCCTACTCATCATGTGTGGGATTCTTACATCTTGGTGTTCATTTACCAGAGAGTTAGCAAGAGTGATGGATGGGCTGTACAGTTAGTGTGTACTCTGGTACCTACTCAGAGAGGTTTGCATCTCTGGGTTACGGTCCAAGTACCTGGTCCTCTTGCTATCAGACTCATGGCTAGACTAAATTGGAGGAAGCAGGCTGCTGGACAACGATGTATGAAGCTGGACTTCCTGTTGCCTTGTCTCTGCTGCTGTGTCCCAAGCATCTACGTACACCCTAGGCTGATGAGTCATACGGCAACAGTCTCTACCTGAACATAGCGGACATACTGGGTCTTCTTAAATCCTACCCTCATCGGAATACTCTGTCTCAGTAAGGAAGGTCACTATCTGACAGTTACAATAGAACCTTATTAAAAACGACCACTCGCTGCTTCCATAAGTTCGTTAAGACAGGTTGGTCACTATTAACATTTTGGCAAATTCTGGACCTACCCCAACTACTATATGTCAAAATTTGATATTTTTGCATAAAAGTCCCTAACCCAAAAATTACACTAAAAAAAAAAAAAAAAAATCTGGAAAAGATGATATTTTGGAGGTGTACATTTAGCCTCCCCTTGGACCCCAAAATGTTAAAAACGTTGAGCAACATAAGGTTTTACCAAGCATTATCCATGTTCAATTATCTCTGGCATAAAATCAACATGAATTTTGCATGGAATATTAATGTAACATAGTAGTAGTAAATGTGTGTGTGTGTGTATGTGTATATATATATATATATAGACACACACACACACACACACACACACAAAAACCCNACACACACACACACACACACACACACACACACAAAAACCCCCTGCACATATGTACGTGACCTCACATTGTCATCAAACATTTAAATATTGCGAGGGGACTAATTGCGAAGTCCATTTACGGTGGCTTCTTGTGGAAAAATCAGAAGATTTGTTACTGAAATATTTCTTTCTTTCAATAGGCATGTGTCTTCTGAATAAACTGATACCCTGGAATGGCCCATATGAAACCTCTTTGTTGCCAAACACTGCACCTGGTTGCCAATCCAAACTGTTTCATTTTTGTTATGACAAAGTAATATAGTTAGGGTTCTGTTTATTTCATTGGTCTAGGGATGGGTCGGTTCCGTTCTTCGGTTCCAATTTATGCCGGTTCTTGAGGTTTGACTCAGAACCGGTTTTAGGTTAACAACAATAACTCGGTTGTTGGTTCTACAAAGCAATGGAAAAACTCTGTTGTTACAAAAATAACTATGGTATTTACTAGGGATGGGTCGAATAACCAAAAATGTTTTGGTTTGAGGGCCACGAGTTATTTAATTAAAGTATTTACCAAACATATCACGATCACTACATATTAATGTAAAAAAAGAATAATTTTTTTACATATTTACTAACCTTAAATAAATTTAATACAACAAGTTTATCTGTATACATTAAAACTTATCTTCACACTTTGTTATTGTTCAATTCTTCCATATAACGGTTAAATAAAACATTTAATGAATTTTACCTGCATTGGTTTAATAAAGTTGCAAGCAAAAGGCAAGTATTCAAAATACATAGAACCGAATACTGGAACCGATATTTAAATTGTAGAATCGGCACCCTAAACCGGAATTGACATTTTTGGTTATTCGACCCATCCCTAGAATATTCGTTTGCTGACTTGAAACAAAGAAATGCCTGCAATCATTATGTTTTATCTGCTTTTTGACGTAATTTAAAAACAAATAGTAATTGAATTATTAAAAATAAATTACGTGGTTAATTGCAACGTTTCACAACTAGTTGTGTATACTAGCATTTGAGGTTAGGGAGTGTCTGTTTAACCTGCTCTTGACGCTACTGAATTTTGGTAGTACCAGTTTTAAGATAGTTTTTTCACATATAAACAATAGTTCCGAATACATTTTGGTTTTGGACAGAATATCTGATTGATGCATGCGGGTAAATTAATGATTTAAGAGCGTAGCATGAAGGTTTTTTTAACATTGTTTATAAAGGGTATTTGTTGGGACCATCCAAAAAAATCGACTGATACGGGAAAACGACATAAACGGGAATGCAACGAGGTTTCACTGTAGTACTCCATGCGGTATATTGACGCCTCGCCTAGCTTGTGGTGTTTGGGTCAGTGGCGTCGAAAGCCTTCCCCCCCCTGATGGCTGGAAAGCAGGCATCGTTGTCTTGATGGGGTCTTTAGTGAGAGCAGGCTGGGAGTGGGAGTTCAAGCATCTGACTACTCAATGATAGCCCACAAGGCCCAGGGTGGAACACTGCTCGGGGTAGGCTGCATAGGAAACCTAGCGGGTGCTTAGCTGTGTTAGGTGGATTTCTTTCTTGCTCTCTCTTGGAGACCACATTGCGGCAGTACGGTCTTTTTCAGAGGCCACATTGTATCAGTGCCAACTTGTTTTCATCACCATTCAGACAAAATTATTGTAGAGCTATCAGTAGAGAGCTGGCTGGAAATGCAGGTTGAAAACCTTGTCGCTGACAAAAATTATCTCAAGTTTTTTCCTGAAGAAAAACTGCTTACTTTCACTTATAACTGGCAGCCTAACAGTTGTGCTAATACAAGATCTCTGTCAAAAGACTTGAATGAAGATTACATGAAATAATGGCAAACACAACTCTGGCCACAGCAGACAGGATAATGAGTTCTCGTACAGTTATCACATGAACGATGGCCTGAAGCTCAAGTGTATACAGAGTTGTGAAGTTTACCATTTCCAGATTAAA
Source organism: Clitarchus hookeri (assembly GCA_002778355.1). Lineage (NCBI taxonomy): Eukaryota > Metazoa > Arthropoda > Insecta > Phasmatodea > Phasmatidae > Clitarchus > Clitarchus hookeri. Next base: position 355,828 of record NQII01000856.1, on the reverse strand, counting down.
TGAAACTAAAATTTTGTGCCCCTGGTAATCACTAAATATTATAATGTAAACACTTACCTTTGTAGACCCTGGACTGGATTTTAGAAGCTATCCTAATGGGGTCGATGCCTTTAGGTCGGAAGATGTAGGCTCCTGAGGAGCGGTTCACAAATTTCTTATTATCGCCCTGGAAGCCAGTGTAGTAATAGAAGTTCTGGTGAAGTGGCAAGTCTCCAACCTGGACGGCTGCCAGTCCCGTTGTGCCGTTGAGCACCACACGCACCCTCTGCAATCAAGTCAAGTAATTTACACTATACTATATCAAATGAGTGGGAAGCACAAGGTGTGAATGAAACACAACATGCAAGGCTCCACGCTTTCTCAACTACTAGTACCCTGAGGAAACGAAGTGGTTAGCCCCATACTACGGGTATCTTGACCCCAGCAGAAGGCTGCCAGAGACCCACAGCTACCTGGAACCACGTACCCTCTAAAAACAGCAGCTGTAATTTAACTCCACAGTCTCCAGGAGGAGATGGTGGTTGTGCTGACACTGAATCACTGTGGAAGATTACAGTTAGGACCCATATTTTATGGCCAATAAAATGAGGTGATTTTATCATTAAAATTTCACCATTTCTTAATAAAAAAAAAAAAAAAAAACTATATATATATATATATATATATATATTTCCGTCAAATAAATTTTATAGCAAAAAAACGCATGCATTATTATGAGAACATGAATCTGTTGTTTTTGTAACCATATCACTCAACCCAAATAGAATTTGTTTTTCATTATTTTAATCAGAACATATTTAAGTGGAAAACATTCAAAAATATGTGACATGGATGAAAGGGACAACCTTATGAGAGCACTTGTCATGTAACACACTTTGTCACACCACAGTAATTTTTGGGGGGTTAAATCTTGTACTTTATCGAGACATTTAAAACTGCCCAAGAAAATCAGTAGCGTTTGAGTTTTACAAAATATTTACATCACCCACATGCAGCTTTTGTTCATTTGTAGATAACAATATATTGATTAAATCCTTATCAGTTCAATATCAACTCCAGCAGAAATCCACAACCTAACAAAAAATATTAGTAAATATTTTATTATTGATAAAATAAAAATACTCCTTACATAGTAAAAATGTTTTTACAATGCGGTGGCAGAAACCTATTTGATTTGTTATCTTAGCAATATTAAAACTACACAAATTTGCTTCCAATGCAGTTGTCCTTTATTTTTATGTCCTCCACAATAATTAAATCACTAAGCATATGGCATGGCAGTTTTTAAAGCATGCGTCTTTTCCCACGCACTCAATGTTTACATTACAGTTATGCACTTTGGTAAGTTTATAAAGAAAAAAACCCCTTAATTTTGAAACTCCCAGGCACGATCTAAAACAGTATCTATTTTTAGCATTCTTAACCAGTTTTGCAATGATTACAATCACCACCCTTGTTCAATAGTTCCCAATGCAGTATTTGCTAGTTGTCGTGAAACTAACCACAAAGCACAGAAGATGAGTAAAGTCGACTGTGTTTACAAATACCGTGCAAATGTTTAGTGCATATATTCCACAAAAAAGTGTTTATATGTGTTATAAGTACGTACTATTTACTTTCGCCATATCACAAACATTTTTGGTTAGAAAAGTTTGTTTATAAATAAAATACACTTAGGCGTAATTCTGCCCGTAAACGAGCGTCGAATCAATTCGGCTCATTATATATTGAATCGTACGTACAACTATAATCTTTCAACCTTGTTACCAATTGATTTATAAATCTTTCTCATGACGTAATAATATTTTTTTAACGTTTTTATAGTCAATAACGTGATCACGCAAATACTAGTTTTGTTATTCGCATGCATGTGGAGTGAATGAGAGAGAATGCTGTATAACAAATGGAAAATTGTTTTCACAGTAAGAGATGTTCACACTGTAGTTTCTGATACACTTAAACAAGCAATTACGCCAATGTTTTGCAAATATGGGAATTATTACAGAATTTCGCGAATGAACATAATTTTTCAGTATATTGCGTTATTTTGCAGTTCACGAAAATTTCTAGGCCCTAATTACAGCATAAAATTCTTTAAATGTTTCTGGAAAATTTAAGAATGCTAGTTTACAATGAAGAGGTTGTATACCAACATAACTCAAAAAGAAACTGTCGCAAACTATGATGCAAGTGCTGTCTAATTCATGGTTGATCATTAGGGAAGAAGTGGGGAACGCACAGAGAAAGGAAGTTTTGAGTACTGATCATTTACTTATCACACGACACTTCCGGCAAACAGCAGAACAGCACTGCTGCTTTACGCAGGTGAGAGGATTGCTACAACTGGCATCACCCCAACAAAAGACACACACTGCAGCTCGCATCCAATCTGTAAAAACAGTTGCCAGAGACCAAGCTCTGCTGGAAACAAACGTACAACTTTATTGACGAAACGCAACCTGCTGAATGAAAAGAAAATAAAAAATTGAAAAAAAAGTACGTACAGAGGCAAATAACCAAATCATTAAAACTGTGAGAAGTATAATTTTAATAAATCCAAAATGTACAATTGACGCGTAATGCATATAGTAAGTAGAAGCATAGCTGACAACCTCAGNCCCCCCCCACTCGCTTCAGGCCACCAGTAGTACACGTAACGTCTATTAACACGTGTCGCTTGGCCAGGTTGACCCGAGAGGATGGACAGGCAATTAACGCATGCCGAGGTCATGTCGAGGTAGGCAAGCAATTTTCGCCCACGAGGGAATTAAGACACATGCCAAGGAGGGCAACGGCTAGAATATCACCGACCCAACCGAGATACACAAGAAAAGGGCTGATAGAGCTTGGCAGCTGTGGCACAAGTCTCCCCCCCTCTCCTAGCAAAATGCAGGAGAACATGAACACACGCTGCGAAAATACAGAAGTAAGCTAGATTGGTGCCAATGCACCTCTAGTTAGACGAGTAAGAAGAGCTGATTTGGCCATAGGGGCACAGGTCACCCCTTTCCCCCCGCAATGAATGGACACACCTGCAAGGATC